>JAOWBN010164572.1:0-18388 GCA_028565015.1 Pinguicula moranensis
GATATATCAAGAAAGTGATTAATGGTCAAGGATGACACATTCCTACGCTTGACATTAATCATTGGATATTAAGTGACAAAAGAATAAATACTAAATGGGATTATAGGATCACGATATATCTATATTAAATTGGATCATAATGCATTGCTAGATGTCGCTTATGATAGATACCAATTTAGATATAGATCCTATCAGGTCGCTCTATCTGGCGAACTGAAGAAATTTTTAAAATAATTTTATTATGTGAGACATAATTGGCAAATTTCACGGATGAGAATCAATTGAGTTCAGTAGGACTTGAATTCAATTAAATTGCAATTTTATAATTGGATTTCATGGGATTAAATTCAAATTATTGGGCCAGAATTAAATTTGAGCCCAAAGCAATTAATTGCTCATTCTTCATTGGGTTGTGAGCCCAATAGAAAGGAAATTGGAATGCAAATTCCAATTAAACACATTTGGGCTTAAAAGCCCAAATAAATCCTAATGAGATAGAAATCTCATTTTAAGCGGTCGGGACAACGTTTCTTGATCATCATCTCTCTGCGACAGAAACTGAAAGAAACTTCTGACCAATTCTTCTCGTCGCCGTGTCATCACCGGATTCCGGTCTAGCAGCCGGTTCAGTCATGCCGAGGAGTGCTCCGGATAGAGGCTTTATACTTGGAAGCTCCGTGTACTAACATCACACAGGTTTTTTCGAATTGTTTCGCTCGGATTCTATTTTTCGCCAGAATTAAGGTAAGTGAGGCCTCTCTCATCTCTAGAACGCGAATTAATACGTTTTTTGACTTCGATTTCACATGTGGTTCGGATTTGGAAATTTTCAAGCCTTTTGATCGAACACACAAATCTACCATTGAAAGCTCAATTTTGGCTTTTACCTTCTAATGAGTTCACCACCGTTGCCTTTTTCCACTCTATGTGCCTACTTTCGCTTTTAATTCAAACTCCAAACTCATTCAAGAAATCTAGCAACAAATTCAAACGAGAAGAAACTGAAACCAAGCAAAGATCAAGAACTTTTCAGGGAAAAGGTGACCTCAAGCTTGAAAGGAAAACTTCTTGCCTTACTTGTTTTTTTTACCTTTTTTTTTGCCTTTGCTATTTTTTTACTTTTCTTTTGAGCCTTTGCTCTTTTCTTTTTTCTTTCTTTTTTTTAAGACTTTTGACTATAAATCTTGTGGTTCCTCCTAGAATGTGACCACGGGTCTTAGGAAAATCCAACTCCTTGGTTCTCCTTGGATCGCATCAAATAGGCTTTCCTTTACAGTGAAGGAATACCTATTTGTGAAGTTGTCATGTATCGCCCTCAAGTCGTACTACCACGGACTTCTAAGCAATAAGTGACATGCAACCATAGCAACCACATCACAAAGTACCTAATCTTCATACTTGCAAATGGATATCACCACCAACACCTATTTTTAACCTTGATCTTACAACAATTGTTCAACTACTGAAGCCGATACGGTCGCGAGTGCTTCATGGTGGTTAAGGCCAACTTTTTCACCAAGTATGTGCTAGCCATATTGGTGCATCTCCATCCATCAATGATGATGCTACAAACCTTGTTGTAGATGAAACACCGGGTGTGGAATATATTCTCCTTTAGATTCCTTTCATCCTCTTTGATTTGCACATTAAAAAACTTCATTCGCCTCTAAGAACTCTCCAACTACCGCGCTCTACTCATCTCCAACCTCCTCCCCATGTGGTGTGTCCACAACCTCCACTTCATCCTTGGACTCGACCTCTCCATGGACATTCATCACCATCACTCTTTTGTTCACATATTGGCTCGCTATGTGGCCCATCCCTAACACTTAATGTCATGTGCTTTAGATGCAGAAGGTTTAGTGTTACCTACGGGAATGACGGCCTTTGGCTTGGCATCCTTAGATGGTTCAAACTTAGGCAAGTCCAATTTAATACTTGACTTCCATGGGCTGGTGGTCGTCGTAGGTTGTCCCCTTCTAGCCCCTCTTTCATTTGGTTGATCTTATAAATTGATGGCTTGAGATAGCATGTCCGTCAACTCCACATAATATTGCAACTGGACAACATCTGCAATCTCACAGTTTAACCAGCGCAAGAATCTCTCCATGGTGGCCTCTCGGATCATTGCTATCTCCATCTCCTTGAAGTACTCCTCCACACTGATGGAACCCTGTATGAGTCGCTACAACTTTGATAAAGGCTCCTATAGTATTGGTTGAGCAGAAATCGCCTCCTCATGATGGCTTTCATCTATTCCCAAGTATCCATAGGTGGCTCTCCATATCTACTCCTAATAGTCAACAACTAATCCCACCAAATAATAGCATATTCACTAAACTCATTGGATGCGAGTTTTACCATTTGTCTCTTCAAATAGTGGTGGCATCCGAACACTATCTCCGCCTTTGTCTCCCACTTCAAGACTAGTTTGGATTCAATTTTACCTTGAAACATTGGAATATTAATCTTTACAACCCCAAGGTCATTTGTTTTGCCTCGGTCGGCCCATCCTTGCCCCTATATTTGCATAGCCACGTCCAAATTGGCCTTGGTTCAAGTAGGGCTCGTCAAACTCCTCAGATTTGGCCTTTTCTTTGATGTGTCTCCTTGGCAAATGACCACTTTGTGGCCCATTTCATACATTTTGTTGTGGCTCACGAGAAACATGTACTTTTACCCGATCCATCCTCTCAATAAGAGATTCTAACTCTTCCCTCATCATACACCTCGTCTCTCCTACTAAGGCTTGCATTAAGAGACTCAAATTTGTGACTTGTGAGACATCTCCAGGCGGTTCATCTTCTTGGTTGTTATACATAATTTAACCTGCAAGATAAAGTTAGTAAAAAACTCACAATCAATCCCTTACTTGTTTTCACTCAAGATTGACGCTCTTACACTCGTGTTTCATTCAAACAGACTTTTACCCTCTAATGAGCTCAACACTCGTGCCTTATTCGACTCTATGTACCTTCTTTTGCTTTTATCAATTCCAAAAACTCACTCAAAGCCAAAATCTCGTGAGAATTCAAATGATAAAAATGATACTTGTCAAGGTCGAGAATTTTGAGAAAGGGTGAACAAGAGTTTACTATGAGCAAACTTCTTGCTGAATTCGAGTCTTTCCTTTTCCTTTTTTTTAGTACTTCTTTTCGGCCTTTTCTCTTCTTCTTTTTTGACCTTTGTGCCTTTTCTTTCCTTTTTTTTGCTTCCTTTTTTTTTTCAGCAAGGAAAAACGAAAATACAAGATAATACTATCAAAGAAATATTGACTTCAGGGCTATACATGATCCGACAAACAATATTATCATAGATAGGAAAACTTGCCTTAAATCTCAAGCTCTGATATTAAATGATACAAACCTCACCAACACAAATGATGAAACCCAATACTAATGATTGGAAAAAGGACCCAAGATTGAAAAAAAATCTATTAAGCCTTGACCTGTCACCTACAATGAGGTATAAACCAAGAACTACAAGGGTTTTAAGAAATGCCACACAAGAAACCCTAAAAAGAAAATGTCTCAACCAAGAATCAAATGATAAACTTCGGTTTTAGAACACCACAAGACATGATTGATAAGTCCAATGGAATTTTATTAAAAATAAGTGGACACAACCTCATAAAATAATTTGTTTAAAACAAAAACTAACTAAGTAGGTTCGAATTAGTCCCTTATATAAACTAGAAAAACAGCAATAAATTTGGTCAAGTATTTGGCACCCCTCAATGTTCTTTTTTTAATGCTTTTGACCAAGACTTGTTCACCAATGCCTTCCAAATGCTTTGACCAAGACCTTCCAAGTTGTTTGACTTTGACCATGCATGTGTTGTCACCCTTCACACACAAAGATAATGTGGGCTAAATGTTTGGTTCTATCTCAATCAACATGGCTTCAGCCCAATGTACTTGAATAAGCCCATTAAGTGATGCCTTAAATCTTTTGGCTCTAAGCCTAGTCATTGGCCTACTTGAAAATGATAACGGGTTTTTGTATGCAAATAGGATCAAGATTTCGGGATTTTTTCGGTATTGGGAATTCCTGGTCCTGAAATCTCGGTTATAGCTATATTACTGGGAATTGAGCTGGGATTTGGCCCAATAGCAAGTCCCAAATGTTTTTTGGGCTAGGACTGGGTTGTCCTAGTCATTTTGTGGGATGACCAAATTTTCAAATTTTTTTTAAATAATAGAAATTATTTTTCAGGTTTTAACCCATTTACATACCAAATTAACAAATTTCATAGAATAATAAATTATTTTGGCCGTAAGCCCATAATTCATGACATATTCACAAGCTAATCCCCAGGAAAAAAATCACTAAGTTCAAGTACATCCATCATTTCTTGTACGCCGACACCAAGAAAATTGAAAATGGGATTTTCTGAGATTTCTTGTCCGACGACCTCCGACACCAAGCATTTCTTGTTGCTGACCAAATCTTCCAAAGGTTTCTATTCAATTTAGCTTTCTTGCGTTTCTTACTGCATTTCTGATTTCACATTTGCATAGCTTGTTGCACCTAGGGTTTTCTTCCATATTTACGGTTTACCCTTCTTTTAGCTGTGTTTAAGCAAAAGTTAGATAGTGCTACGTATAAGAAAAGGAAAAGCAAGATTTATATTTGAAGTATAGATTGGTAATTAGATTAGAGTATAGATTGGTAATTAGATTCGGGAAGTAGATTAATATCTTGGAAAAGGGTTTGGATTTTCTTTATTGGATTTGGATATGGTGGTGCATCTTCTCCGTAAAAACTAAAACATTTCATCAGACACCAAGAACTGAGATTGAATCTTCTATGTAAAACGTATCATCAAACGTGATTGAATTATGTTCAACAACTTGCATGAATTCTCTTGTTGCTGATACAAAATTCTTAGAGCATGAAGTAAAAATCTTGAAATACTCTTCTTTGCACATCTTTTTTAGTCCAAAATTCTTAGAGCATGAATTATGTTAGACATCTATTAGATTGCTTTGCTTTATATGTTTGTTAACTTATGATTTATGACAGAATCATAAATCATTCATAGTTTCTGTGGCTTTATCTTCAACTTGTTTATTAGATTGACTTTTGACTTTGCTCTAACTTTATCTTCAAGTTGTCTTTATCACTAGGAGAGTAAATTCTGTTAGATGGCACACCGCGGACAGCCTGACATGGAAGAGGAGCATCTTGATCATGAAACTTATGATCTAGATTCACATGATGCACAACAGACTGGAGGAATAAATCCCAAAAAGAAGAGAATTAAACGGTCGAGGGCTTGCAATGATTTTGATGAACTTGATTCACCCAAAGGGTTGAAGCCAATTACAATTTGCAAGCACTTCCAAAAAAAAAATGCCCCTCTCATATGAACATTGATGGGACTTCAGGCATGCTAAAGCATTTGAGATGTGAGCGGTTAAAAACTCAGGTGAATGTTGTTGCGCAAATACTAACAACATTCACTCCTTGCAATTGTACAGATTGCACAAGTAATAAAGTGATGAGAAAGATATCAAACCACAAGGATTGTAGGTGATAATCACTAAAATTAGTGAGTTCTATGCAATTTGGACTAAATAAAAAGAAGAACTAACCTACAAATAAAATGCTAAAAAGAGTAGAATAAAGAACATAAATAAATAGGGTAGGAATGCAAACAATACTTGGATATAAGATCTAGGGCTAGTAACTTCACCATCTAGTGAACTTAGAAGGTTTCTTTCTACGATTACTCTTTGGATTTGTTGTCTTGTTATTTACCGTATTTACCTCTCTTAGACATGAGTCTCTCTCGAGCTCAAGAATCCCTCTTTCGGTATATAAGTGTGCATCTCTCAAAGTCACACTTGAATACACCGAAGGCTTTGAGTGTAGAAAATTCACACACGGTAGCAATAACCCCATAGCCATTCTCATGCTATGATGATTATGGTTGATTTTACCATTCCTAGCGTGGTTTGTGTCTCACAACCTCCCACCATGCTTAGTGAACGTGCACGTGTTAGCTAGGCACATGCAAGTTAGGAAAAAAGCACAATAATATCAAATAGCAACAACAACATTTCCAAAGAAACTAAATATTAGAAATTCACAACAAAATTTACAAGGGTTACATTGCTCTCATAGCCAAGAGTTGTAGTCCATTGCCTAAGACATTGGAAGTCCACAACTAAATTCACAAGAGGCCACATCAATGCCCTAAATTAAGGTTCAAGCCATACAATAAGATAGACAAAAGTTAAGTTCGTAAAGGCATGAAACCCATTCGATGAATAGGGAGTCACTGGAGCTCCTCCTTCTTCTCCATGGCTCCTCTCCAAGTGTTGTTGCCTTGTGCTCCGTATTCCATGAAGGAATCCTTCCCAAAATCGTTTCTCTCCTTAAAGTGATAGAAAGAATCGCTCCATGATTCTGGGAGGAAACGTTCCTAGAATTCGAAACCCTCCCAGAATGGTTAGTGTATCCTGTCTTTTGAAAGATATGCAGGAAAGTAGCTTCATCGGGAAACCTTGGTGAAAGATAGCTTCTTTGAATCTTTGACTGATTTAGCTTCCTTCAAAAGCTTTGGAAAATATATTTTTCTGTGAGTGAGGGCATAATGATCATTTTACACTTTGTCATGCGATTTTCCTGCCAAAACATGTATGTGGCATCTAGACTGGGGTTGCGACTTGTAGATTTGGGGACACAACCTTAAAGCAAAATCTTGGATTTATGGGGCTTTTAGGGGTTTTTCCTTCCTTTTTGCCCAGAGGGCATTAAATAAACTAAAATTACAAAAGGAAGAGAATAGAGTATAAAAAGTGTGACCCCTATCAATATTACGTTAAATTTGACCAAAATAGCCTACATAAATAGGCATAAAATTGGCTCATCAATTGTTAAGGATCTGTTCTAGAAAAAACTGATATTTGATACTTCATCTGCTAGTGGGAAGGACAAAGGAAATTTAAAGTTAGACACATTTGATGAAAAGACTTGATTGTGCAATTCATAATTGCAGATGAGCGACTATTTTCAATTGTTGAGAAGTATGGCTTCCAGAAGCTCGTGAATTGGCTTGAACCTCATCTAGAATGATCTCTAGGTGAATTGATAAGCGAGATTGTATGGGGTTGTATCAGTGAGAGATGAATGCATTGAAGTCTCAAATCGGAGTTGAATCTTATGGTCTGTTTGACCACTCACAAATGGATATCTGCACAAAAATCTCACCAATATGTCCGTGAGCGTACATTTCATATACACGCAGTGGCATCTACATAAGAGAAAAATGGGAATCCAAATGATTACAAGCCATACTGGCGTATCACTCTCGATGATGCTAGAAAATATCTTAAAAGAACGGGGAATTGATGAGGTTATAAGTTATTACGTTATTCCTTTTATTTATATTTGTCTTATATTCTATTTATCTATATTTGTCTTTCACTAGGTTTTGACAATCACGATCATAATGCATCCAACAATGACAAATTCTTGAATGAGTTGAGGGGCTCAACAGGTCCAGTTGAGGGATCAACAAATCCCAAAGTATGATTCTACTGTTGGTGGGGTTATTTTTGGGCATCAAATTTGCACATGAGGTTTGCGGTTCATATCTTGAATTTGATTGTTAAGGAAAGCATGAAGGAAGAAAATAATTCAATGATGAAAATGAGGATGATGGCTAAGTATGTCAAGTCTTCCCCTTGATGTGCACATACTTGATGCACTTTCTGTGCAAGTGTACACGTCGCACAAGTAATAGAGTGATGAGAAGAGTGTCAAACCAGAGGGATAGTGAGTCCTATGCAATTTGGATTAAACAACAAAGTGGTGAGAACTAACCTACAAATTGAAAATACGAAAAAAGAGTAAAATAAAGAAATTGAAAAATAGGGTACACATGCATATAATACTTGGATAGAAGATCTAGGGCTAGTGACTTTACCATCTAGTGAACTTAGAAGGTTTCTTTCTATGTTAGATTTTTTGTGTTATTATCTATCGGATTTTTTTCTCTCTTAGTTACTTGTCTCTCTCGAGCTGCAAGCAACCGTCTACAATATATAAACATGCTTCTCTCGAAGTCATACTCGAATACACCGAAGTCTTTGAGTTTAGAAAATTCACACACAGTAGGAATAACCCCATAGACATTGTTATGTTATGGTGATTACCGTTGCTGTTACAATTCCTAGCATGGTTTGTGTCTCTCGACCTCCGACCATGCTTAGTAAACATGCAAATGTTGATCAAGCATGTACAAGTTAGGAAAAAGTACAATAAAACCAAATAGCAATAACAGCATTTCCAAAGAGCTAAGAATTAGAAATCCACTCATAAATTAACAAAGGTTACACTGCTCTCATAGACAAGAGTTGTAGCCCATTATTTACGTCATTCCAAGTCCACGACTACATCCAAAAGTGGCTACATCAATGCCCTAAAATAAGGTTCAAGACATACAAAAAGATAGATAAAAGTTTAGTTTAAAGAGGCAAGAAACCACCTGGAGCTCCACCTTCTTCTCCATGGTTCCTGTCCAAGTTCTACTACCATGTAACCCAAATCCTGGAAGGATTCTACACCAGAATGGTTTGATGGGAAGAATTGGTACATGATTCTAGGGGGAAACTTCTTAGAATCGTTCTCCTTCAGAGAGATGGAAAGAATTAATCTACGATTTAAGGGTAAACGTTCCCAGAGTTCCAACTCCTTCAAGAATCGAAACCCTCTAGAATGAGTTAGTGTATCTTTTCTCAAGAAAGATATGCAAAAAAGTTAGCTTTCTCGGGAAGCTTTGACTGAGTTAACTTCCTTTGGAAGCTTTGCACAAGATATTTTCCGAGAGTGAGGGCAAATTGGTTTGTCTACACTTCACTCTATAGTTTTCATGCCAAAACAGATATGTGGCATCTAGATTAAGGCTGCGACTTGTAGATCTGGGCCACGACCTTGCAATCAATATCTTGTATTTTATGGGGCTTTTAGAGTATTTTCCTTCCTTTTCTCCCAACAGGGCATTTAGTGACCTGAAATTACAAAAGGAAGAGAAATGTGCAATAAAAGTGTCCCCCTATCAATATTGAGCCACATTAGACCAAAATATTCTACATAAAATAGGTATAAAATCGACTCATCAACATCCCTAAACTTAAATCTTTGCTTGTTCCCAAGCAAAACATTAAAGCTCATCACGATTCTTAATGTAAAGCCCCATTTAAACATACATTCACAGCCACATATAAAGACCAATAAATAATGCATCATCACACATGGCCATTCCATACAAGAAACTGCTCAAATCCAAAAAATTCGCAAAGTGGGCATGTGGGTCATCCATTTGTGGTGAACTTTTCCTTTTTAAGTATTACAATTGAAAATTCATCCTACTAAACCCTTCAACCTTTTCCATATACTACAATTTTTGAGATAAACATTATTCTTAAAGCCAATACATAAGCTCTTCGTCAATAACATACATTTAGACTCGAGAACTTCTACATTTATACAACTATTTTTAGAGCACTTATATACATCACTACGCTATTTTCTTTTCTTTTCTTTGGAATAGGTAACTTGATCTTTGAATGCACATAAATAAATGCCTAGCTATTCATCACAATAGAGAAAAAACTTCCAGATATTTTTGGCTTTTTTTCTTTTCTTTTTTTCTTTTTTTTTTCTTTATTTATTTTTTCTTTTTCATATCCATAACTTGTCATGTTCTTGGTTTAGGCTCAGAGTGACTACTTCTAGTTGAAGAGTTTTTCAGTATTCATAGTTAATAAAAAATTTCATCTATATCAATTCACTTCCATACGGTCCCCACAATGCTCGATTGTCACTTCTCATCCACAAACATTTCTCAAATATTTCATGAGCCAATGCAATGATAACACACTAATCTTCAAATAACCACATGATGACAACATGCACATAACCACACAACAAAGCATGAAATGACAAACATGAAACGGCAGCAACATGGAAGCATGGTGCACCCCTCCCCAAACTTTGAATTGAAACCCTCCATAAAGAGTTAGTGTATATTGTCTCTCGAAAGATATGCAAGAAAGTAGCTTCTCGGTAAGCAGTGACCGAGTGATGAGCCAAATTTAAACCTACTAAATGCACACTATTTGAATCTGATTTGACTCAATATGGATGATGGGACTAGACTTTTATACATGTTTTCCTTCCTCTTTGCAGACATAAGCCATTTATTACTCTTTGAGAAAAAGGAAGAGAAACAACTCCAAAAGCAGAGGTTTTACCCCAATTATCCAAGATGTGACAACAATTCCTGATCCCATGAGTATGCAATGTAATATGTCACGCCACACTAGATAGGCGGATGAATGTACTCCTGCACTGTTCTGAAATCTTTCATGGGAAGCTACTGAAACAGTATAAAAGACATAATCATACTAAGAAATGAGAGAAGCACAGGAACAGGAGAGTCGAAGAAAAGAGGGTTTTGAGTCACTATCTTGCAGTTTTATTCTGCTCAAATTATATAAAACTTTTGAATGCTAGTGATTATTTATCCCAATCCATGAGGTTCAACATCATACTCTATCACTTTATTACTTATGCGATGCATACACTTGCACCACAAAAGTGCATCACGTATATGCACATTGAGTTTTTGGCGTCGTTGTCAGGGATCGCCAATATAAACAAGATTAATGCCAAGCAAGTTTTGGCTGGATTGAACTTTAATTTCTTGTTGCGTTAATTTTTGGAACTCTGTTTGATGACATTGCATGAATCTATTCAGGAATGACACCTATAGTGAAAAGTTTGATTCATAGATTGAACTTTTCAAGTCAGAAGGAGAGCATAATAATGAGCAAGGGACAGAATGCAATGCCCGGAGGACGAGGATAGAGAACAGAGAAATGTCACTGGGTACAAGATAAGGATGATGTGCCTATGGAAGATTTTGCCCTGCCTCATGCAAATGAAGCAGTCCCTTCCATTAGGAGACCAGCAATTCAGGCAAACAACTTTGACTTGAAATCATCCACTATCCAGCTACTGATGCAACATTCCACCTATGGGGGAGAAGCCACAAAAGATCCCGATTTACATATAAGTGCTTTTGTGGAGATATGTGACACCCTCAAGTATGTTGGAGTGACTTCAGACGCTATCAAATTAAGGTTGTTCCCATTCTCCCTCATAGATAAAGCAAAGATATGGTTGCAAGCATTATCTCCAGACTCAATACACAGTTGGGAAGATTTAAAGAAGCAATTCCTTATTGAATTCTTTCCCCCTCCATGACAGCAAGATTATTGAGTGAAATTGCATCATTCAAACAAAGAGATATTGAGACGCTGTATGAATCCTGGAGAGAGATTTAAGGATTTAATGAGGATCTACAACAATATTATTGAGTTAAATTACATCACTGTGCTCTTTTCTTTGCTTTTCTTTGGAATAGCTAACTTGGTCTTTGACTTATTTGGGCTTCTTTCTCCAAAGGCTGCGGATTAACTCCGACGTTACTTCCCGGTCATCGTACATTTTGTGGTGCCCCTATGCCTGTCCCTGCAGTCAACGTGAATGAGGGTGCAAGGGATGCACCTGTGATGGCACACCATGCTCAACAACAAAAATGGTTCTCTTTGAGATAACACGTGTCCTTGCACAGGTACGGAAGATTGAACATTGACCAAAGATGTCAGTCCCTTTATATGGATTCGTGCGTGCTTGCGCTTTAGCACCCAGAAATGAGACTTGATCCAGAAATTCACGAACTCCACCTTTTGCAGCATCACATCTTCTCCATGAGACACCTATTGTTCGTGAACTCCAAGCCCCTCAGTTAGTATCTCGATGAAGCTCTACCTTGAATTGATTAGCATTCGGAAAGTATAGCAGAATGAATGTATAGGGATGTAGTCTATCATGGAGGAGTGCGCTTGTGAGCATCTGATGCACCAAGGAAATCAGGGACGAGGTGTGGCGGCATATGGGCTTCAACGAGATGACTCGCTGGTGGACCACTCCACGAAAAGGTGTCATGTGCAAATGATAATGATGAAAGAAATCCCGCTAATTATGTTGTTGATCACACATAACTAATTTAACATGTAATGTTAGGGAGGATATCTTATCATGCTAGAATTTGATTTGTATATAATTCGATATCTTTTACACCTTGTAAATCTATATAAATGAATACACACAAGAACTCTCAAATCATTAAAGATTTGGCTTCTCCTCGCCAGTCTATGATGTTTCTTCAACAATTTCTTCAAACCATCTGCATTCTCACATGGTATCAGGCAATAAAGCTCACGCTTATACTCGATCAAGAATCTAAAATCTGCAGTAGGTGTTCCTTGTGTTAACTACCAATAATTCTGTCTAAGGCATTTTTTTGCATCTTCCTCTTCGTTTCAATAACAAAGTTTGCCACCAGTTATCATTGCCAAATGCGATGGCCCAAATTACCTTATATGGGCATCACATGTTTTGCCAATTCTTCAATGAAATGATCTCATGAGTATCGTGGATAGCACTAAAAAACCACCGGCCGAATTTCTGCCAACTGTATTGATGGTGTTGAGAAGCAAAATCTGGCGTATCTTGTTAAGAAAGACAAATTCTATCTGAAACGGACCAATATCACTCTGACCGATCGGGTCTTACAACTGGTTTTACATCGAGCAAAGTCTCAAGCATCTGGGATTTTTTTGCAAGCAAATATTCTGGCAAGAATCAAACCGATCTCTTTGATTTTAGGCGTCATCTCTAGACCATGTCTCAAGGTTCCAAGTCTTGAAGTGAATATCTTGACTCTGCAAAATGGATGGTTGCAGAATTACATATGAGTGGAACTACAATCTTTGAGGATGATTTGATTTCATATATTCTTGCTAGCTTTCATCCATAGTTCGATCTGTTCATAGCAAATATCAATTTGCTTCATGAATACACGCCTATGTCCTTGGAAAATTTTGAAAAGGCTCTCCTTTCGTATTTGCTAAAACTGTGTCGCGTCTTATAGAACCCCTTACCTTCTATGGTTTCTTTAGCCATTCGCAGAATAAGGGAGCGCACCAAAATCAAAATCATAGCAACTTCTCAGGGCCACAACTGTAGGGCAATTACGAGAGTAATGTTTTTTAGCCAAACAACACAAATGGATCAAACCACAATTCTTACGACAACAACCTACGTAGGCAGCAGTACCCAACCCAGTTCTTGCAGCGTGGTGGACAAGGATGTCATGGAGTAGGCCCTCGGAACATAGGCTCAGGACAACTATCTACTTGGCCTATGAACCGTGGGCTTCCCTCTGGCCCACAATTGGATTTGCAAGCCAGTGAGCCTCTAGCCAATGCAGTGAAGTGCTAGATATGTGATCGTTATTATCATACTACTCTTGACTGCTCTCAACATATGAATTTTTTCTTATCAGGGGCAACATCCTCCTTCTTGTCTTGCAGCCATGGTCGCTCAAGACAACTTGGATATTGATGATATTATTTAGTTCGTTGATAGTGGCGCTAATGAACATATTGCCAACAACCTTTTCCCTCTAGCTCAGCAAAACCCTACTCTGTATTTGACTCTGTAGCAGTTGTTACTAGTACAAGTTTGTAGACTCCAAACACTGACACTCTCCATGTTAAAAATCCTATACGCCCCTTAGCCCTATCTCGTGTCCTTCATTGCCCTAATGCTTCCGCTAACATACTCTTTGCCTATCAAGTTTGTGTTGATAATAGATGCTATTTTATTTTTACTGAATTTGGTTATTCCATTAAGGACAACAAAATAGGGCAGACACTACTGGAGGGGGTGAGTAAGGGCAGCATGTACTCGATTTGGCTGAGTCCTCCGTATTCAGGGATCAAACGTGTTCTAGTTGGGATGGTCGGTACTAAACTCACAGTCTCTGTTTGGCATTCGCGTCTTGGTCACTCATCCCCTACTACTGTTCGTTATGTCCTTAGTCATTCTGATTTATCTTATGTTGGTAGTCTTAGTTATGTTAATGTATGTGAACTCTGCCAGCTTGGTAAGACTAAGGAATTACCTTTTGAGTTATCGAGCCAAACTATTACTCATCCTTTTGAACTTATTCATTCTGATGTGTGGTCAACTTCAATTTCTTCATTTAATAGATTTTGTTATTATGTCATTTTCATAATAATTTTACTTGTTTTACTTGGTTATATCCTGTTAATGCTAAATCTGATGTATTTGAGATATTTATTACCTTCCGTGCAATGGTGAAAAATCAATCTTGTCATAGGAAAAAGTTGTTTCAAACTGATGGGGGTGAATTCTGCTCTACCAAACAAAGCCTTTCTAAACAAACTTGGGATCTTGCATCATTAGTCCTATCCACACACACCTCAACAGAACGGGCTTGCAGAATGAAAACACCCTCACAATGTGGGTATGGGTCTCACACTCAAGATCAATCCCACTTGACCACCAAATACTGGGTTGAGGCCTGATCTACGACCATATGTATCATAAATCGAATCCCTACGCTAGTTCTTCAAAATTGTACTCCCTTTGAAACATTATTAGGATCCAAACCTGACTATTCCCAATTTCAGTCATTTGGGTGCGTGTGTTACCCATTTCTTCTCCCCCACAACTCACATAAGCTCATGTTTAGGAGTTCAAAATGCACCTTCATCGAATATAGATCTCAGGATGCAGGTAATAAATGTATTGACCTATCTTTAGGATCACTTACATTTCCTGACATGTCATCTTCGATGAGTCCCTATTCCTAGCTCGAAAGGAAAATACATCCCATACACATCCCTCCTCAGTGACTGTCATGGGTTCAAGTAATCTCTCTTTTGATCTTAGTCCATTTCTTCCTTTATATATATACAACCCTAACCTTTTAGGGCCTATACGAGAAGCTCCTACTGCCATACCCGAGACCTCCATGGCCCAACATTCTCTCTCCAGCCACTCTGCCATACCTCTGCCGCTCAAACTTGCCTCGGGTGGCATCTCTGCCATCTTGCCGCTATCTGGCTCCATAAATTGTGAGAAATGCACTTGTCGTGCTACCTACCAGCCTCCTTTGGACCATGTCCCCTTCCCAGAGCTCACGACCCTTTCTGAACCCAGACTTGATTTGCCCTATCTACCACCATTACCTTCCATCATTACCCGCTCTAGAACAGGTTCCCTATGACCCAAACAGTTTCTTGACTATCATCTTTACTCTGCTACCTGTCAACCTCTTCGGGCTCTTCTCAATGTTCTGTTGCCTCGTGAACCTACTACCTATTCACATGTTGCTTCCTCCTCATAATGGGTTTCTATTATGCAAGAAGAGTTTGATGTGTTGGTCGCAAACAATACGTGGGTCCTGTGTCCTAGACCCCCTGAGCAAGATGTAATACGATGCAAGTGGGTGTATAAGATTAAATAGAAGTTTGATGGCCTGATTGAAAGGTATAAGCGCGGTTGGTTGCTCGTGGATCTGAACAAGAATATGGCCTTGACTTCTCTGAAATATTTAGCCTGTCAAGATAGTGACTATCCGAATATTTCTTTTTCTAAATTTCTATTCCAAAGCATTGTTAAGTATGGAAATGGAAGGAAATTTTCATTTCCAAACTTAATCGGAACGGAAATGGAAATAGGTAATCGGAAATAGAAATTTCTGATTCCATCTCGGAATAGAAACTTAATCGGAAATGAAAATAGAAATAGAATTAAAAATGGAAGTCACATTTTTTTTAATTCTCACTTCTCATTTTACATGTTTTACTTTCAATTTCACTCAAAGTTCACGCTTATCTCTAAATTAGAACTTCTCCTATCCATTTTCCAATTCTCATTTCGCACTCCCATGTCTTGTTTTTGAAAAAAGTAGACAAACTAATTGAGTGGTAATTACATTTTTCGGAAATGGAATAGAAATTTTCGGAAATGGAAATTCATTCCAATCCTTTATTCGGAAATCAAAAATGAAAATTTTTATTTCCATTTCAGGCACTTAATCGAAAAATCAAAATTTCCTATTCCATTTATGCTTCCGATTTTCAAATTGGATCGAGAATAGGGTCAATCAGAATGGAAATGGAACAAAATATTTCTTCCGAACTGATTTTGGAACGGAAATGGAAATGCCCATTTTCGATCGGAATTTTGGAATAAGCACCACTACACCTGGGTTTCTTTTTTCTCAGTTTCCTCAGCATGTGTGCTCTTTGTGAAAGGCTCTCAATGGTCTTATACAAAGACCCCAGGCCTGGTATGTTCAACTGTCATGTACTCTTGTTGATATTTGTTTTGTCTACTCTACCAATGGCTCATCTCTGTTTACCATTCACTCTGCGGAGGTGCATCTCTTCCTTTTGATTATGTTGATGATATTCTGATTACTGGGTCGTGTCCCACTGCGATTTTTGGTCTTCTAGACAGCCTTTCGTATTCGTGACTTCGGTATCTTGGGTATTTTTATTGGTTTTTTGTGTATAATTTCAAAAAAAATCACAAGAACAAGGCAGAATATCAAGAGAACATATACACATGCCAGAATCACTTGGTAATAACATGAATCTAAGCTTAAAGGATTGTAGAAACTGTACCTCAATTACGGAGTTGAAATCCTCTACGAATACTTTTCAATTGTGATGCTGAAATCCTTTTTGAATCCTTTTCAGTTTGATTCTGAAATTCTTTTCAGTTACGAAACTAAAATCCTTCTTGAATTCTTTTCAAATGTGATTCTGAGTATCCAATTGAGAAGACCTCTAATGTGTTTACTCCCTGACAGAATTGAGATGGCTAAGACCTTTTTGTGATCGAGAGAGTTCAGAAAACTCTACAGAAATCTCTACAGGAAATCTTTACAGAGAGCGTTTGGGTTCCGTATCGATAGAAGAGAGATAAAGAAGATTTTATCACGTCGGGAACGTGAGAACCGTGGTGAGTGGTAGGGGAGTTGTGATTTTTCACAACTCCCTCACATGACACAAGAGATTTAAATCTCTTGTGTCCTCAATTGGGATTTCCTAGCCCAATTGATTAAATCTCCAATTGGAGATTTATTAAATATATTTGGCTTTGATTAAATTCCAAGGCTCAATTTGTTACCCCTTGAGTTAGGCTCGAGGCCCAATTCTTTTCTTCTCATCCGGGTTGTTGAATTAATCATGTCTGATAAATTCAACTCAATACAGTATCGATTCGATCACGAAATTAATTAATCATGTCCCACATAATTAATTTATTATTTTTCAACTTGTCAATTAGAGCGACCCATTAGAATCTATATTTGAAGTGGTGATAAATTAATATTTATTAATTTATAAATCATAATTGGCATCTAGCAATGCATTATGATCATCCAAAACAACATAGATAAATCATGATCCTTTATTATTCTTTATATTAATTCATTCGTCTCGTAATATCCATTTAATTAATGTCAAGTGTAGGAATGCGTCATCCTTGACCATTAATTAATTTTTCTTGATCCTCAGTAAATAATTGTTTATAAGCGATTATTTCATAATCACGAATGCATGCTTAACAATCATCACTGCATCAAGGGGCCCAGGGCTATCAACAATCTCGCGGGAAGCGAGATAGACGAATGTACCCTATTGATTATTCACGACTTCTAGCACGAATCACGTATATCTGAAAATTACCTTTATAGCCCTCGGTTAAAAGAAGCGTTTGATAATTCCACAAGATATAAGTTTGCCATCTAGAATCACGAATATCTCAGATAATAGAATTAATACTATTTGACTATACTAATGACACAAACACAATCCTTACAGTATGTCAAATTTGGTCATGTCCAATAATGTGTACCCCGTACACGTATATCTATGTAATTAAATAGATACCTCGTATCAATGATCTGTGAAACATTATCATGCATTAATCAACACACTAATCTTTATTGTCATTTAACATTCTAAGTTAATGATATAAGACCAATGACTTGTTTCAGAGTTTCAAGTATTTCTATAGAGTTCCACAATCTGAGTCATCAACCCAAATGATTCATATAAACATAAAACTCAAGTAACAAATACATTTTATTCATGAAACTAACAAGCGCACCATCAACAATGATTGGTGCTCTAGGTCATTATTCCAACAATTTGACATTATATGACATTATTGTAAAGAAAACGTTCGAAACGTTTTCTTTGTTTTTCGTCATTTTCCAACACAAATCCTTTTGAAATTGATTTGCTCATGCTCACACAAAGAGTGTTGTCCAACTATCTTACTTAATCCAGAACAGGCCGCACTATAAAAGGTGGAAATATTTTTCCATGATCCATCCATTGTCCATAAGCAAATTTGAGTTACAAATGGCAGATATGCAATTCTCACAGCTGAGCACAATAGGTAATTGATCCACATACTA
>JAOWBN010164683.1:0-18388 GCA_028565015.1 Pinguicula moranensis
GTTTTTTAATTTTTTTTTTAATTTTTTTTTTGCGCCGACCCGGCAGGTCGCGGTTCGACCCACCGGTCCCGCCGGGTAGGCGCGCGTCCGAAATTTAAATGTTTGGACACTGTGGGTCGGCCCGGCGGGCCCGACCCGCCAGGTTCGACGACATTTTTTTTAAAAAATTTTACGGACCCGGTCGGTTTAACCGCTGGACCGTCGCGGCGGGTCCGGAATTTTTAGGGCTGTCGCGGCGGGTTCGGAATTTTCTGGACCCGCCGGGCCCGGTTCGCGAAAAACGTGACCCGGGAACGGCCCTTGGCACGCGGCACACGGCCTGCCGTGCCGCGGACCCGGCGGGCCGGGTCCGGGCCGCGTGCCTACTTGGGCATGTCTAATTGTTTGTCCGTTAGGTGGCGTAGCGTCCTCGGCTTCCCACGACGACCTTCATCAATCGAGCCCATAATGGGTAATTATTGTGTTCGAGTTTAATACTCAAGATGATGGGTTGGTTGTTCCCTGTAGGGGTCATTTTTTTCATGAGGGTGGCAATTCGGATGGTAAGATCAGCCGAAGAGTTATTTTCGGGTACGATTTGGCTGTCGCCGGCCGCCTTTGGATCAGTCATTGTGAGAGATCTGAGAGGATTGGAAGATGATGAGTTACAGACCGGATAGAAGATCTAGAACTTGCTCATGATACCATGATAATGCTTAGAATATTATTGATCAGAATTTCTGTATATTTCATTCTATGTTTTGCAGGATACATATAGGACCGATATATGAAAGACCAAAAAAATTCGATTATCGATTTCGGTATTGGTTTTTCTTGAAAATCGAAAATAATTTAAAAAATTAAAAAATTGGAAACACGACCACAGGTGGATACTATGTAATACAATGCCTGAAGCAAGAAATCTAGCTAAGGTAAATTTTCTTGAGACAGTTTCACCTTAATTTCCTGTACTGTAACACGACCACAGGTGGATGCTACGCAAAGCTTTTCTTGCTCCTATAATACCAAAAGTAGTTAATACGGTAAGTGCTAAGTCAAAAGGAAAAGGGAGAAACTAATGTTCACTAGTAAAAGATATGTTTTTTTCTTTACAGATTTAAAGGCATATCAAGTGTTGCATGGTTTGACTGTTGTAGTGCTTGGAGACTAAGAGAAGTTTGAGAGGAACCACGGGCAGAGATGAAGGAGATACACCTCTATGTCAGCATCAGTATAGAGAAGAGCAAGGGGCGAGTGGCTCCAGACATATGTGTATTGGATGATCCAAGACCCGCCTACAATGGCTAAAGGAAAGATCCGAACAGAAAAATGGGGAATGCCCCGTGTTAGGATTAAATTAAATGTCTGTAATCCTATCTTTTGAAAGCCTTAGATGGCTAATCAGGTTGTTGTAATATGAGACTCAGACTCATGGCACTGTTTGGGGATTTATTTTAATGCAGTAAACTTATTTTTTTTTTTTTAAAAAGCACAGAATTCAACAAAAGCAACTATTTTGATGATTAGTAAATCAAAATATTATATCTCCAAATGTTTTTTTTCTAGGCTAAACATTATATCTCAAGAAGCTATTGTCCTTCAGGGAAAGAGATAAAACAGGAAAACTTCTTTCATCAAGAAGCCATTATCTCCAGTCGAAAGTTTGGTCCCGACAACTAGATCAGCCCTTGAAGAGGAAAAAAGTGACAATATCCTTGCTTTTGGCCATGACGGATCTAAAAGGCATGAATGCTTCCCAACATCTTAAAACAGAAAGAACAGCCACAATGTACTCAAAGGACGGCTCTATATAAAATACCTACCACTTTTGGAGTGCATATACTCCTAATCCAAGTTGACTGCTGCACAGATCCAAATTGGATATTGCAACGGTTCAGAAACATTTATGAACTCTTCATTCAAAATGTCAATTGTAACTTCTAATAAAGTTCAGCATCAAAATATGTAGCAGAAGGCATTGAGAAACAAGGAATCGGTTCATTTTTATATTCTCCCTATCAACTAGAAATACACGTATTCATTGACAAGCCCAAATTCGCAGCACCTTGATACTCTCACCCTTCAAAACAAAACAATAACTAAGCTCACTCTTTACATTGCTCCAACAAGCATTGATAACCACATTTGCCTACCAATTTGGCTAAAAGGACATTAATGAAGGTAAATAAAACAAATGAACCTAATGAACCTTATGAATTGGGACTTGAGTTTTATACAAGAAGCGATTTTCCGTTTTTTATTTATTTTTATACTCCTTTTTTTTTATACTTTCTCCAGTCGTTCCCAAATCAAGTATCAAATAGTTTTAACAGCTATACCCTATCTTTTGCTCCATCTGCTTCCTTTTCTAATTTTTATTTCATGTACCAACAAAGTGTCCCCATTTGGAAGCAACTTCATAAAATAGGTGAGATATGCAGCAGGCCGAGAGTTTCCTCTTTGGCGCTCCTCCGGTGGCCATTGGCTTGGCTTTGAGTTGGCTTTCTGCCAGTAGAGAGAA
Organism: Pinguicula moranensis; assembly: GCA_028565015.1. Lineage (NCBI taxonomy): Eukaryota > Viridiplantae > Streptophyta > Magnoliopsida > Lamiales > Lentibulariaceae > Pinguicula > Pinguicula moranensis. The sequence goes on from JAOWBN010164683.1 coordinate 2,501, forward strand.
GAAAATAGCTAATAATCTGGAAGGTTTTGTTTGATAGACAAATTAATGGCGACGGTTGGATTTCAGCACTTATTTACACTCATGTTGTGCTACACCTTCACCGAATTCTTAATCCGGTCTTGCAATCCCGAATAACTAATTCCTAACTCGGAAAAAAATTGAAAAAGTTGACTGTATAATCTTTTTTTTGATAAGTAATCAGAACATTGAGTTCAGAATCACAGATCAGGGTATCTTTTGGGCACAGGGGCCCGCCGACTAATCCCCTCAGAGTATCTTTCCAAGTTGGCGCCCAGTGGGAATGGAACCCCCGACCTCACTAGGTTTCCCATGTGTGTCGGGCCAATTCACCACTAGACCAATGTGTTGGATCATACAGGAGTACTCCATTGCATCAAAGATCTGTCTCGAGAGCAAAGAACTAGTTTAGCTTTGCCACGGGAGGCGCCGTTTATTCAGTTATGAGTTGGATAGCTGAATTTGGGTGCCAAACTAAGAATTTTGTTCATATCGAAAGTCATGATCATATTCCTGAGGAACAAAGAAGTGGACTTATAAAACCTATTCAATAGATTCTCTTTCCCCAAAATTCCTGAAATATTTCAGCTAAATATGCCTACTTTTATTTTAATGTCTTTCATGAGTTAACATTTGCAAGTTAACGAGGTGCTGGCGGCTAGTGTGGGAAAAGGCTCTCTAAAACGAGTCCAGGCATTCATATAGCGTTTTCTGCTGGAGGGAGTTCCTACATTTGGTAAGATCTATGCCAGAGGCGTTCTGATGGCACAATTTCCAGCGAATGGGTGTAGTTTTTGCAAGACCAATGAAGAATCCTTACGCCATATCTTTTTTTGATTGTCCAAAAATCTATCAGCTTTGGGAGAAGCTATATAGAGATGTCTTGGTTATCACCATTTGGGAAGCATAATTCTGCCCCATCATTAATAGTTACATTTGGGTATGCTTCGAATGTCTAGTAGTGATGCCGGACTAGTATAGCAATTATACTATTGGCTAGTTCGTCAAAGTCTGCACGACGACGAAGGACAAATAATTTTGCCCTCAAAACCAAGAGAAATGTCTCTATGATAGATAATATTTTTCTTCAAAATATTCACGGATCAAGTTTAGTCTACAAGCCTGACTAATATAGCTAATGTTCTAAGCTAACAAATTTAAAAGTTTAGTCTAATTTGACTAAACTTCTTGCCCAAAAATTTAGGCTTAAGACTATAGCCTTCATGATCAAGTGTTGTTTCAAATAAGATTTCAAGCATGTGCCTAGAGATTAACTAACTAATTTGATTTTGACTCAAATTCTAGATAATTGTCTTGACTAACAAATCCAAAAATTCAGCATGTTTTGACTAAAACATTTAGACAGTTTTACTCCGAATTGGAGTCCAAGTACTAGCAAAACGCGTGCCATAATTGTAGCTAACTAAGTTGGTATTCGACTCCATTGTTACCCTATAAATTTGATTGGTTATTTGACTAACTCCCTCATCAATATAAAAATGTAGCAAACTAATTTATTTGACTCGGCTAATACATAAAAATTAATACCATAAACAATAGAATGAGTCCACACAAGTGACACGTCTGAATTATTTCCCATGTTTGCACTGATATTTCAACTCATGATAATTCAGTGTCATCAATGTGCAATCAGACAACTCAACCTCATTTGTTGCAAATCCTCCTGCATCAGTCTCCCCATGGTAGAAAGAACTCGTTCTCAAGTTTAGAATAGTGCCACTAGGATCCCACTCAAATAAAACATAATTAATCTTCTCGTTGGCTTTGTCTTCTTCAATCTTTCGATTTATACAGAATGGAGAACAAGCTCTATGGTATAAATCCTCTTGAGAAGAAGTTGAATCAAATACAACATCGAAAGCGTATTTTCTTTCAGCAATGGATAAAGAATCCTTATGAACTTTTCCTACTGAAATATCACCAATAGTAAGGCCCTTCGCTGATTTAATCCTTACAAACAAACCATTTATGAGGTATCCACGCCCATGACCATGACGGTAGCCACAGCCTCCTCTTCAATGTCATCAGGATTCAAATAAGACTTCAACGGCTCGTCGTACTCAATCCCTTCCTTGATATTACCCGGATATATATAAAAAATAGGAGGACCTTCATACTTACAGTTGTCATCCAGATCTTTTCCATATGGCTCGACAAACAAGGAATATTCAAATTCCTCCAAATTGCCAAGAGCCTACAAATTCTATGTTTGTAGACATTGGGTTAATTCAGCAACTTACCTCTGCAAATCATCAATCATCTCATCCCGTTCATCATGACCAAGGCGTAGAGCCTCCAAATGTGGCCCACCACATCTATGACCACGGCCACCAGCCATTGGTGTTGACAAAAAATGTCCAAGAAGATTAGTTGAAGCTCTAATACCAACTGAAATTGGACTAGTATAGTGGTTATACTATTGGCTAGTTTATCAAAGAAATGTCTCTATGGTAGATAATATTTTTTTTTCAAAATATTTACTGATCAAGTTTAGTCTACAAGCCAGACTAATATAGCCAATGGTCTATGCTAACAAATTCGAAAGTTTAGTTTAATACAACTAAATTTCTTGACCGAAAAATTAGGCTTAAGACTATAGTCTTCATGACCAAATTACTTGACAAAGTGTTGATCCAAACAAAACTCCAAGCACGTGCCTAGATTTAGCTTATTAATCTCTAGCTAACAAATTTGGTTTTGACTCAAATTCTAGTTAAATATCTTACTAACAAATCCAAAAATTCGACATGTCTTGATTAAAATATTTAGATCGAGTTTTAATCCAAATTGAAGTCCAAACTCTAGCTAACCATGCACCATAATTGTTACTAAGCTGGTTATTTGACTCCACTAATACCCTAAAAATGTGGCTGGTAATTTGACTAACTCCCTAGTCAATACAAAAATATAGCCAACTAATATATTTGACTCGACTAAAATAAAAAATAAAGACCATAAACAATAGAATGAGTCCACATGAGTGACATATCTGAATTATTTGCACTGTTTGCACTAATCTGCCTACTCATGATAATTCAGTGTCATCGGTATGCAATCCGAAAACCCAACCTCATATGTCTCGGATCCTCATACATCAAGGTGGCTTTAGTTGTGGAAATCGTTTTGGCATAGTTTGGTGTGGGGAATTTGAAAATCTCAAAATAATTGCATCTTCAACAACATGGAACTGGATTTACCTCACGTATTGGAGGAAAATTAAAATTTGTACATGGGTCTGAGTGATAACTATGATATGGGAAAAAAGCATCATAGGCTGAAGCCCAGCAATGCCAAACTCCATCCACTAGACCTCTGACCTGAAGCCCACCAATGCTGAAGCCCACTCTCTTGGATTTGGCCCAACAAGAGAAAATAGAATTAGAAAAAGAGGTATTTGATCACATGGGAAAATTATGTGTCAACCTCCAAACACCTCTTCCCCCAAAATTGACAAGTGCCCCAAAAAAGCTCTATACAAAGAAGGAAGAAGAGGCTTAAGAAGGGGGGATATTTGGAAGAGAAAAATTTGGAGGAAAATAGAGAGAAAAAAAATAAAGAAAAACTTAAAGGGAAATAAATGAAATTCGGTATAATAGGCCCAAAAACTGGCCCTCTGACACCAAAAATTACTTATCTCCTAGAGAGTTCTTATTGTCGACTTCGGATTAAGAGAATTCTGTGGCGCCATGAGCAACCCCCTTTTCCCGAGGATATCAATAAAAAATCCACTTGATATTCTCCTTTATATTTCTTACTATTTAATTTTTATGCATTTATTTTGTGTACCGTGAATTCTATAACCTGGCAGGTACAAACTCAACCGTTCCAAATTGGCTCCGTCTATGAGAACCCTATCAAAATAATCACTGCAACCAATGGAAAAGGCGACACGGGTTCCCGACCTGAAGACATCAACAACCAACCACAACCAAACCCCGAAAAACACCCGTGGCAAGATCTGTTGCGCCCGTAGTTCTGGGTTTATCTATTCAACCAGCAACTACGGATGCCCATCTCACATGTTTGATGTCATAATTCAGAAACAAAATCCAAAATGAAATCAAAAGTATGTTCACACACTTCAGAGGCCGTGATCCCCATCCTCAGACGCACACATCTCTCACTTCCCAACTTTCGGTAACTTTGAGCAAGGCCTTTTATAAAAGCATCCAACAAGAAGTCGTGGCTCTCGCGCCCGCTTCACTTGATCTTCTGCCCAAATACTTTGGTGAAATTGACCCCTGACAGCACATCAAATCTTTCACATTATACATGGAGATGACACCCATATGGGCAGCAACTGCATGTAGGGTGTTTATCTTGACCCTAATTGGTGTCGTCCAAGATTGGTTCTTATCTCTCCTAAGGAGTCAATTTGAAGTTTCAACGAGTGGCCCAATTTTTGCTTCCTTGAAACTCAACAACGAGTCGATCGTGCACCTGCACATCTTTTAAAATCAAACTATCAAAAAAGGCCCGAGGAATCTTTGCACGATTACCAACAATAGTTCAACCAGGTGTGTACAGAAACACTTGGATTATCCATCCCCATGAGATTTAATGCCTTACTCCACGGATTCCAATATGGACCTTTGGCAACAACTCTAATGGATGATCCCTTGTCTACCCAAGGAAAATTGAGCGATATCTACAAAAAATGCATCAGTCTAGAGGAAATGGCAAGACCTACCCAAAGAGAAAAGACTCCTCCAAAATCCCGAGAACCACGAAGGCCATGGCAACTTGAGGAGAAATGGAGGAACAAGCCACCCACCACCACAATTTTTTTTTTATGAAACCCCTAAATGGCAAAAATGTACCGAATTTTATAAATTTTTGGCTTCATGAAGTGACATCTTAAGAGCCATTGGACCCTGCGGACTCTCGGTTTCCCCCAATGAAATGAAACCCAACAGTAGTAGAAAGCATCTGAGTGTCACTGTCAGTTCCACAAAGGGCATACACACTCTACGAAAGACTACCAAAACTTAAAAGATGAAGTAGAGCGACTAGCTCGTGAAGGGTATCTTGATGAATGGATACAAACCCAATCCCAAGAATCTCGAGCCCCAAAACACCCGCCCGTGGACCTACAACGAATACAAAGAGGAAAACAACTCCAAAGGGAAGAAGGCTCGTATTGCTATGATCACAGGAGGATATGTGGAAGTAGAAAACAACAACACCACAAAAGAAAATAAAGAAGGTTTAAACAAGTAGCACGAGTACACCAGGACCCCTCGACCCCCATTAAGTTCAGTGATGATGATCTTTAAACCTCTGAAACTCACAGCCACCCCATGGTGATATCCACTGAAATCAACAGATACATCGTTGAAAGAGACTTTGTCAACCAAGAGAGTGCTTTGGACATCTTGTACCTAGATGCTTACCAACGAATGAGATTGGATATCACGACCAACCAGAACACAACCATATCTCTACAAGGGTTCGAAGGCATTAAAGTAAAAGCTATCTGAACAATAGAAGTACTCACCACTTTTGGTCAGGGGCAGCAAAAGAAGACCCTCCTAGTCACCTATCTAGTTGTGAATGTGTCATTCTCTTACAATGTGATTCGGGGATTTCTCAGTTTGTTCCAACTCAAAAGCAATTGCCTCCACCTATCACATGGTCATGATGTTCCCCACGGATCATGGAACCGGGAAAGTTCAAGCCAATCTCCATATCGCAAGTCTCTGTTACGAGACATCTCTAAACAAGAAATGCCCACAAGAAGAAAAGACTCTTCCAGATTGCCAAAACCAAGGCAAAAAAATCCCGAAGATGTTTCAAATCTTAGAACCCGAGTCCATTGACCCTCCCGAGTTCAAGGAAATCCTTTTCAGGGAAGGCAATCCTGATAAAACTGTTTGCATAGGCACATAGTTCAATCTTGAACTTGAAGCAAAACTCATACAAAGTTTGAAGAGCCATGCGGATGTATTCGCATGGACCTCCACCGATTTCCCTGGAATTAGCCCCAGTGTTGCTGTCTATCGACTAAACAAAGCCAGTAAAATAGAAGAAAAAAAATTTAAATCCTGAGAGACAAAAAAAACTTCTCTAGTCTGGTTATATGGGAAAAGTGCTCTAATTGGCTTTCCAACGTAGTAGTCGTCCCAATACCGGGCGATATACAGAACTCAACAAGTATTGCACAAAGGATTCTTACCCCTACCACATATTGATCAAATTATCGATTCCACAACCGGGTGCGAATTATTTAGTATGATTGACGCCTTCCAGTGCTATCATCAAATATTTTTGACACCCGAAGATAAACTAAATACCACCTTCATCATAGAATATGGCACCTATTGCTACAAGGTGCTGCCATTTGAACTTAAAAATGTCGCAGCCACTTGCCCAAGAATGATCAACCGACTATTCAAAAAAAAATTGGCAATACTATGGAAGCATACGTCGATGACATCCTAATGAAAAGTAAAAAGGTTCAGGACCACCTAGCCAACTTAAATGAAGCCTTCAGCGTTACCAACTGATGATTAATCCAGCCAAATGCACCTTTGAGGTAAGGAGTGGAAAATTCTAAGGTTACATGGTATCCCAAAGAGGCATTGAATTAAACCCATGTAAAGTCACATCCATACTCAACATGTCTCCATCTTGAAACCTTAATAAAGTCCAATCTCTTGCGGGAAAAATGCTTTCCATGTGATGGTTCATCTCACGACTAGTGGAATAAGGATTCCCATCTTCAAAGCAATCAAAAAAGGATTTTTTTTGAATGGACGGACGAGTGCTCACAAGCATTTCAAGGATTGAAGGATTATCTAAAATCCCCTCAAATTTTAGCAATCCCACAATTATAAGAAACCTTATTTGTTTACCTCACGTTATCTGAGGAATCAGTAAGCATTGTTCTCACACGAGAAGACAACCATACACACCAACCCATCTATTATTTTAGCATAATATTACATGAAGTTGAGACAAGATATTTTGAAATTGAGATACTCGCTCTGGCCTTAGTCACGGCAGCAAGACAACTACGCTCTTACTTTCAATAACATCCCATTTTCGTCCTTAAAAATCAACCGATGCGGTATATTTTGTTCAAACCTGATGCTTCTAGTCACCTGGTAAAGTGGGCAGTTGAGCTCAGCAAGCATGACATTACATATAAGTCTTGCAACTCCCAAAAAGCTCAGGTACTCACGGACTTCACTGCAGAGACTACCCAAACCCCTACTAGAGAAATGCCCTGGAAACTCCATGTCAACGGGTCAGCCATTGCTCGACAAGGCATAGTCGAGGTTGTATTAAAGGAAGATGGAAGAGAAACAATCAGAAGCACGTCACTTCTAGATTTTCTTGTTATGAATAATGCCACAGAATATGAAACCATAATCCTACTACTTGAGGTGGCCAAACAACAGAGAATCAGACACATCACTGCCTACACAGACTCTCAACTACTGTTTGAGCAATACGTTGGGTCATATGAGGCTCATGAAGTGATAATGCTCAAGTACTTAGAGAATCTCCAGAGTCTTAATGCGATCTTTAGGTACAAGCTACAACATGGTTAGACCAATGAACGTGGCTAATGTAGATGCTCTAAGCCCAAGAAGCATTTGGAGGCTAGCATGGCGAATTCAAGAGAATCCGAATCAAACAAGGAGTCCTACAAGAGTAGAGAATGATGCAACCCAAGTTGCAAAAGAGCCCAAAGATGCCACCACGATTCCAATCAAGGTAAGGATTAGCCCACGAATCCCATCGAAGATGAAGATGGCCTAAAGAAGAACATGAAGCTCATCATAGAAAAGTAGCCAATAACATTGCCCATTAAGCCTATCACAAGGATGAGCGTTAAGAAGTTCAAAGAGACTCTAAATGGATTGATCCATTAGATGTGGGCTACATCCCCTACATTTGACACATTTGAGCCCCATGGTCCATGGAATCCCATCAACTTGGTTCAAATGCAATCCCAAGAGGAGGGGCCACGACCCCCTCTCCCCAACTCCACAAGCCATGAGAGGCCCGTACAAGTCATTTCCAAAATAAAGGGAAAATGAACCCTAAGCCCTTTGGAAATAAAAATAAGATAAGATAGAGATAATGATCTTTTGGATAAGGAAACTTATAAATTCTTCCCTATCCAAACTCCTTTAGATGGGGTTATTTGCTTCCTAGATAGAGTTATTCGTTCCTAGTCTTTATCAACTAGTTTTTAGAGGTGTATTAGGAGAATAAAACCACCCCTTTCATCTATAAATAGAGGGCACAATCATAGCATTTCATTCTAGTTTTGTTTATGAAAATTATATTTTTACGTATTGTAAGATTGTATTCTCTTTTGGTTTTTAAACCTCTTCGACTTATCTTTTCTTTTCAAGTTAAGTGGTATCATTATTTTTGAACTTATCATTTGATTTTTGGTTGATGTTACCTTCAAGGGCTCTTGTGTGGCATTCTTGGTTACTTTAAATCATGGTCTTTTTGTTGGTTGAAATAAGGTTTCTTAAGGCAAAAATCACAACAAAATTATCTTTTTGATCGAGTTTTTGAATCAATGAATTGGGTGTGGGGTTTTGTAACATGTTTGCCAAAGATTCATCTCAAGTCTCACCCAAAATTTTTCACATTGCAAATTATACCAAGTCCCACGCACGAAAATACCAATGCTGACTCCTTGTCCAGGCTTGCCTCTCACTTTGAAGCGGAAGACAAAAACAATACAAGTGATGGTTCAAAAGAAATCAACAATCACAGAACCATCGTCGGACAAAGACATCATGACATTAGACTAGGTTAATGGGTGACACCACTACTTCAATACTTGAAGGAAGGAGTGTTTCCCCCTAACAAGATAAAAACCCAGCAAATACAAACCTAAACCTCTAGATTTACTCTCATAAATAGTGAATTATACAAACGCATTTTCGAGGGACCGTTCCTCCGATGCATTTCCCTTCCTCACGTACAACCTTTAATATAAGAACTACATGAAGGAAAATGAGCAAAAATATCTAAGGCTGAACTATCATCTCATCAAGATCTGCCTCCATGGCTTTTTATTGGCCCACCATGTTGCATGACGCACTCAATTATGTACGCCAATGCCAAAAATGTCAGAGACATAGAAATCGGTCATCTCATCTCAGTACCCTCATGACCGGGGTATCAACAACTTGTCCCTTTGACACATGAAGGATATACATCATTGGGCCTCTTCCTCCAGCCCCAAGACAAAGACGTTTTATCATCATTGCCACTAAGTAATTAACAAAATGGGAAGAAGCCGACGCAGTGGCAAAAATTACAGAAAAAGAAGTAATCTGTTTACATTGGAGAAATATAATATGTCGATTCGAAACCTATCGAATACTAATCTCGAACAACGAAGCACAATTCTAATAAGCAAAAGTTACCAAATGGTGTAGAATTTCGCAAATCCAACATAGATTTACATCTGCATAGCACCCCCAATCCAACGGGCAAGTCCAAGCTCTAAAAAGGGTTATACAGCTAGGATGGAAAACGGAACTGGCCGACCGCAAAGAAAATTGGGTGAAAGAATTGCCTGGCATCCTCTGGTACTATCAGACCTCAACCACCAATTCTACGGGAAATACCCCCTTCACCCTAACATATGTGGCCGAGACTATCTTGATAGCGTACATAAGTTATGGCACTTACCGAGTCACCTTTTATGACCCCAAGAAAATCAAAAAAGATGCCTCACATATCTAGAGAAGAAATTAGGGATCATACACAACAAAAAATATCGAGGCATCAAAACCAATTCCGGAATAGATCAACCCACAAGAAAAAAGAAGGAAAGACAACATGAGGGCGATCTAGTCTTGAAAAAGATCATGATACCTCATGAACAAAGAAAATTCCAACCAACTTGGGATGGCCTTACCGCCTCGCCAAGCAATTCCCGAATGGAGCATGCAAATTGGCAACCATGGAAGGGAAACTTTTGATCCACTCATGGAACCAAGATTGCCTGAAAAAAGTGTCATAGAAAATAAAAATTAAAGACATTCTCGCCATAACGCAAAACATACAAAGATGTTACCATCATAACACAAAATGCACAAAGACGTTAACGTCATAACGTGAAACATACCAAGACATTCTCTTCATAACACAAAACACACCAAGACATTCTTATTTCTAATAAAAATAGACCAGAAGACATCCTCCCCAGAGCAAATGCACCAAAAAGGGCCCCCCAAATAGACGCACATTGTAGGCACCCGCTCCCCAAACAGATGCGCCAAAATAGGGCCGCACAATGGAAAATCCAATATTGCATCCCACCACAATGGACTGAAAACATCAGCCAAAGGAAAAGGCCCAAGAATCTTTGACCCATATTGATAAACATATCCAAAACAAGGAGCATTTCAGCGTGACATAATTTGGAATGGAAATCTCAGGCGTTCTTTATCAAACTTTTGGAGCTAGCGTCTAAGCCCTCCTCAAACGCCCCGGGCAAACTACTGAAAATATCACCGCCAACCAAGACTAAGAATCTAACAGAAATAAGGGATTAGAAAAAAAAATTGAAAAATCGTTCCTATACAAGTGAGAACTGCCTCTGTTGTGCGACTCACCAATAAACAACGGAGTGAAGCTGAACCCAAAAAGTATCTCAACAAAATCTCACCATGCGCTTGTTGCCAAGATTGCTTCGAGGACACAAGGCCATCCCACACTGAGTCGCAGCGCCGTAAAAACTTCGAGACAATCAATCTGTTACGATAAGAAGTAAGTGAAACACTCCAAGTAGTGAACCTAAGCAATCAATCTGTTATGATAAGAAGTAGTGAATCTGTTACGATAGGAATCATCTATCTGTGAGCCTCATTCAACTGATGGATAACAACCGAGAAGCCTCCGACTCAACCCCAACACTCTCTATTAGCCATCACTTCCCACGTACAATGCTCCCACAAGAACCTGTACTCATCCTCACGAGCGCCCACATGCACCCAATCTCCCCAATACTTGATGAACATCGGGTCACCAAACACCTCCCCCAGCCATCCCAAGGTGACAACTGGACTGGAGGACAAACTATCCACAACCACCCAAAAATTGCCATAAACGAACAGATTCTTACCTGCAAGAGAACATTAGAAAGAAAAGGACTATTTGAAAAAGAAAAAACAGAAGTCAAACTAGAAATTGAAAAAAGAACACAGAGAAAATCAAAAAAAAAGGGAAAGAATAACAAGGAATGCAATCCCAAGGGAAAGGACAACTCCCTCGCGCACTCATGACAAAGAAAGGAAGTAAGAGAAGTATAACCATCAAAAGAAAGAAAACTCTTTGTGACCCTCCATCTTCACCGATTGAACACAGAGAAACAGGAAAATTGCATGCTAAGGATGTTCCTGATAAAAGATTATATATAATCATCTTAGCATGAGAAGAGGAAGAAGTCCTTGAAACGCCCTACCACTTAGAAGGAATTCGGCGAGCGGCAAAGAAAGAAGAAATGACGAGGAATGGTTGAACTCTTTGCGCAAAAAGTCCGACTGTTCAGGATAGGGATAAATGATATGGATAAAGTATCATAGATCGAAGCCCATTCGCTATACCACTAACCCAAAGCCATCAATGACCTACTCTCTTGGATTTGGCCCAAAAAGAGAAAATATTATTAAAAAAGAGGTATTTGATCATATTGAAAAATTATGTGTCAACCTCCAAACACCTCTTCCCCCCAAAATTGACAAGTGTAAAAAAAAAAACTCTATAAAAGGGAGAAGAAGAGATGTAAGGAGGGATTTTTCGAAGAGAAAAATCCTTGTACAGAAATTTGGAGGAAAATAGAGAAAAAAAACTTGAAGGAAAATAAATGAAATTCAATCGATGAATAATAAACCCAAAAAGTGGTTCATGACACAAAAAATTACTTATCTCTTAGAGAGTTCTTGTAATCGATGAATAATAGGCCCACTTGATATTCTTTCTTTATTCGCCCACGAATTCTCCTTTATATTTTTTTACTATTTAATTATTACGTATTTATTTATATTTTTTACTATTTAATTATTACACATTTATTTTGTGTACCGTGCATGAATTGTATAATATCACAAGTATAAACTCCACCATACCAAACTTACCAATCATCTTAATGGGGGGTTGGAGATTGGGGATTGGCCTCAAAATCCTCAACTTGGTATTATGTTTAGGCAACATCCGACCAACATCCGCCCAACGTCCGTCGAGCATACGCCGTGTCACGGACCTGAGTCTCGGCACATCCCCAGCGCAGGATCTCTAGCATGCCAGGTGCCGTACGGCGCTGCACGAGGCAGCACCATCATATGCTCAACTGATTGATCGATGGCAATTGCTAGTCGTCGAGCGCTATCCGAGGAGTGTGCTGGTGCCAGCAAGAGTCCGCAGGGTGAGCTGCCAATGAGCGACAACGCGCATGAGGAATCCCGCGCGGCGAGGAGTCCTCTCGGCAAAGTAACCATCTGCAAGAGTCCTGCAAGGTGAGAAAACCTTCGAATAGGTGTCCAACCGACCAAATAATGAAATAGCAGTTTATGGATAGACATGGATGCCATGTTGTCATTATCCACAGAGTTAGTTACCTTGTTGATAAGTCTTAGTGCCATGAGAAGAGGGATTTGTCTGTATCCATGCAACCAAATCGAATCCATGAGGGATTCGAGTTCTAGGGGTGGGCTTGGCCTATAAATAGGGGTGCCTATTGTAGAGCCAAGCCATGAAATACAATCGATCTTGAAGGGAAACTTGGATACCTTTGGTTGGAGCAAAAGTCGACCACTATACTTGGGTAGAAGTTAGGGGTGAGCTTTTGTAAGAGACGTTGAGTTATAAAACGTTCTCGGGTGGTGAGAGTTTGTAAGAAGATCATCCACACCATAGGGTTCGAAAGAGGTGTCAAGTCCGGCCTTGTATTCCTGTTTGAGTTATTGAAGAAGTTTTACTTGGCTAATTATCATGTTGTTCATTCCGTGCAATACACCCGCACACAGGTCCGTGCAACCGAGAAGGCTGACAAGGCATAGAGGCGTCTTGGCCATCACCCGTTCATGTCAATTTCGCCGGTGTTCATTCAAGGGAGAAGCGAAAAATTTTAGACCGTGACACGGGGGCGTGACATTTGGTATCAGAGCGAGGTTTTCCATTGAGGTTAGGATCAAAACCCCGCTCGCACAAGTTACTTGTTCGTGAAGGACCGTTTGGAGGAGTTGCTGCCCGTTACCTGTTCGATGGAGGCACAACTGCAACAGCTGGAGGACCGGTGTCGAACCATGGAGGCTTGGCAAGCCAAGTTCGAAGCCTACCATGGCTCGATCCCTACCGACCCTTTGAAAACCTTGGCAGAGCACTTGGATGACTTTCGGTTAGCCATCCGTGCATATCAACAGGAGATTGATGATATACCAAGTGAGGTCGAAAGTCAAATTGTCATAGCCAAAGACCAACTAGCTGCTGAACTCGACAGCTACCAAACGGAGGTTGACAAGAAGATCGAGGATCTAGCAACCAATGTAGCCTTGTTGAAAAGGGCTACTACTGCTGCTCCACATGTGATTGAGGAGGGACGTGCCATCGCCTCCAAAATCAAAGTGCCTGAGCCTAAACCATTCAATGGAGTTCGTGATGCAAAGGAGTCGGAGAATTTCTTATAGGACATGGAGAATTACTTATGTGCAACCAAAGTTTGATATGAGGACCAAGTTGAGGTCTCAACTATGTACCTTACCGGAGATACGAAGCTTTGATGGAGGACAAGGGAAACAAGTCGTGAGCAAGATGTGGTCACAACTTGGGAGGACTTGAAGAAAGATCTCAAAACTCAATTTTTGCCAGCCAACACTGAATGGATTGCTCGTGATAACTTGAGGAAGTTAAAGCACACTGGGACACCTATAGAATAAACAACTGCATTCTCTACCATCATGTTGGACATTCACAACATGAGTGATGAATACAAGCTGTTCAATTTTATGATCGGTTTGCAACCTTGGACGCAGGCCTCCTGCTGAGGTAGAGCATCCAAGATGTCTCTATAGCCATTACTGTAGTGGAGAGCCTTGTGGACTTCAAGAATACTTATAGTGATCCAAAGAAATTGAAAGATAAGAAGGAGGTGACTCGTCCGAGGGACAAGTCTTGGATCACCAAGAGGAAGAAGAAGAATGTTGAGAAAGAGAAAGGGAAGGCGAAAGCAACTGAGTCTAAGGGTGGTTCGAAATCATCCAAACCATCCAAGGAGTAAGGCAAGTCAAGTAGGCCCAAAGGTTGTTTCATATGTGATGGTCCCCACTGTATGAAAGATTGCCTGAAGAAGAGCAAGCTGAATACCCTTGTAGCCGAGTCCGAGTCCGAGGAGAGCAGTGATGATGCTTGGCGCATGAGCACAATCCAATGCCTAAATGCTGTACAAGTAGCAGCACCTGGACGACATGCCTGATGTACCTGAAGGTGATGGTGAAAGACAGTGAGATGGCGGCCTTGGTGGACACAAGATCTTTCCACAATTTCTTGGCAGACTCTTGGGTGGATAAGCTTGATCTTAAGCTTACTCCACATACTAGTAAGTTGAAGGCCGTGAATTCGAGTGCTAAACAAATCAAGGGAACCACGGAGGTGGAGCTGAAAGCTAGCCCTTGGAAGGGACGAGTTGAGATGACTGTCGTTCCCCTAGATGACTATGATATGATTCTAAGACAAGAATTCATGAACCTGACAGGTGTTATGCCATGCCCTAAGTTGGGGGCGTCTACTTCATGGAGTTAGGCTGTGCTGAATTTGAACCTGCGGTGTACGATGTGATCAAAGAGAAGGATAAAAAGAAAGGTGTTTAGTTGGTATCAGCGATGCAACTGAAAGACGGATTGAGGCATGGAGACCTGACCGGACTGGTGATCGTGAGAGAGGCATCGACCGACCATCCAACCTTGGCCATGGCACCGTGCGGATTGACTCATGGGCCGCACGGTGTGATCGAAGGAACGCCGAGCAATGCACCACGCACCATGCGCGGGAAGCTGCCAGGCGGTTACCAGGCGCTGACAGAACCTGGACCGCATGTACCAGACGATCGACGGCATGGTATTGGCTACCTACTGAGATGGATGCAACATGATGGACATCGAGCAGCAGGTGAGACGCTGCCAGGCAACGCACCGCAAGGCGCAGAGCGCGACGGGATGCTATCGGCGGATGCGCGGGATGGATGCATCGTCCGAGGAGCTGAGACGTCCGCTCGCCATGCTGAGCATGGCATCTAACATTCCTAAATCAATTGTTTGTGTTCTGAAAGCATTCGGGGATGTTTTTCTTCTTGAGCTACCAAGATAGTTGCCACCCAGACGTGCCATTTATCATGCTATTGAGTTGGTGCCCGGATCCAAGGCACTCGCTCAAGCACCTTACCGTATGGGACCAAAGGAGCTTGTTGAGTTGAGGAAACAATTAGATGAGTTGTTGGAGTGTGGGCACATCCAACCTTCCAAAGCCCCTTATGGATCGCGTGCTATTTAAGAGGAAATAGGACGGATTGTAGTGGTTATGTGTTGACTATTGTGCCTTGAATAAGGAGGCGGTGAAGGACAAGTATCCTATTCCGAATGCTATGGATCTCTTTGACAAGTTGGCATCTACACATTATTTTTTGAAGACTGATCTTCGATCTAGATATTGGCAAGTGAGGATTGCACCCAAAGATGAGCCAAAGATGACCTGTGTGACGAGGTATGGCTCCTACGAGTTCTTGGTGATGCCATTCGGCCTTACCAACGCCCCAGCTACCTTTTGCAACTTGATGAATGATGTGTTGTATGAGTTCTTGGATCGGTTCGTTGT
>JAOWBN010164793.1:0-18387 GCA_028565015.1 Pinguicula moranensis
GGGTCATGGATGCATAGTAGATGACATGACTGGCTCTTCCTGACTTCTGTCCAAGCACAGCACCAACTGCAAAATCACTGGCATCACACATGATCTCAAAGGGGATCTTTCCAGTCAGGTGCTCTCATGATTGGTGCTGCTGTAAGGTGATCCTTCAGCTCTTCAAAAGCATTCTTGCACGAGTCCTTAAACTCAAAACTTACTTCTTTCTACAGTAGTCGACACAATGGGGTTGCTATCTTTATAAAATATTTAATGAAACGCCTGTAGAAACCTGCATGTCCTAAGAAAGATCTCAACTCCTTTAGACTAGTAGGATATGGTAAAGATTTGTCACTTAAACCTTAGCCTGATCCACCTCGATGCCTTTAGCAGAGACTACATGCATCTCTGGAAGGTGACTAGAGCATTGCACAAACCAAAAGGCATTATCCTATAAGAAAAGGTGCCAAAGGCGTAAGTGAAGGAGGTATTCTCTTGATCATCTGGATGAATGGTCACCTAAACAACTTCTTCAGCAGCATCCATGTTCTGATTGTGTTCGGATGGAGATAGTAAAACCATTCTTTTGCATTGCCTTTCAAGGAAAATGGGAAGGCTCTTAGCTTGATAACATCCTCAATCACTCCACTTGGCTGCATGCTGGTGCAAATGTCATGAAATTTAGACAAATGTCTGATAGGATCCCCTCCAGCCAAACCTGCAAAAGATGGCAGCTGGTGGATTAGTCCACTCTTGAGCTCAAAAGATGTTCCATCAGGTGGATCTGGATATTGCACTTTTGTTTCCAAGTGATTATAGTAAGGACTAGTCAATTCCTTCAAGGTTTGCTGGTTAGGACGTGCCATGTCAGGATCAGCAGCAACAGGTTCTTCCTCAAGATCAAAAGTGCAGTCTGCTGCACTTTGTGCTAGTGTTCCTGGAGCTTGTTGTTTTTGTGCTTTTACTTACCTTTTTCTCCTGTGAAGCAATCTCTCTGGCTCACTATCAAAGGTAAGATTATCGGTAGGTCGTTGGTTGTGCATAAGACATCCAGCCACTAGGACATATTTCAATAAAATAGTATCTTATCAACAAAAAATCAAAACTGGCAGCACATGACACATTTGCCTTTCCCCGGCAATGATGCCAATTTGATGACTGTTTTCTTCAGTGTCATGGCTGGAAAACTGTTTCAAAAGTATCCTGAATTATACTACACAAGCTAAGGGGTAGCAAGTGGAGAGCCCAGGGTCTCCACAGGGAAAAGTGATGCATTATGCACTGCCTCTGTTTTGCTTTTGTTCCTGTCAAAACACCAAACGTATGGGGGGCTCTTTGCAATTAATTAATGAAATTATAACCAATGAAGAAAAATGAAATCTAGATGAAATTATGGAGAGAAAACAAACTTATGCTGACCTTAAATCCATGAGAACATGCCATAAAACAAACAGGATCTTAGATGCACTTATCTATTTTTCAATGGTACTTAATGTGTGGTTTTTAAACCACTGCTTCTTTTCTGGCAGTCCTAACTCCTTAGCCAGGTAGTTAACACATTCACTCCATAATCAAAGCCATGTTATGAACAATGAAACCTCATTAAGTTTGTGATTCTATGAGGTCTAACCGAATCCCCTCCCCTTACACATATGATCTTTAGTTGCTCCTTCAAAGAAATAGACTAAACGCCCTATTTTATTGAAGAAGTTGCTATCAGTCAAGGCTTAAATGAACTAACCTTGCATCTAAGACCCTACTATCTGTTGGCTCTATTTTTATCAGTTTAGATGGCCAATCTAAAACAACAAAATCAAAACATGCACAAGTGTATCTACAAACTGAAAATCAATACCATTATCTTGTTATTCTGAACTTACATCTAACAAATTTATTACACGGTCTCAGGACATGTAGATCAGCAGAATAATGAGAGATATAGCCAAGCATAACTTGAAGAATCAGCAAGAATCCAGCACAATACGTCATGGAAACAATATGCTCCTCCTTGGTGCAGAAATTAAGCACTTTGTATTTCTAATTTTTTCTGAAGGAAAAGTACAATGTTTTTCTGTCACTAGCTCGACTTAACTTCTACACCTCTCCCCTCTCTCTCTTATACAGAAAGATGGTCAAAACAGATCAAAGAAATACAAGTAACAGATCCCTTGAAAATAGGGATTTGTTAACCATGGATAAGAAAGTTGTGCCAATTTTTTTGACCGAGTTTTGCTCCATATTTTTCTTGAACGTGGCATGTATTTCTCTTTATGTAGGTTGTGTAGCAGCACGTGCAAAGAAACTCCTCAAGTCTTCTAGAGGGAATCGTGATATTCAACAAGCTAGCAAAACTGCCCAAACAATTTGCTTTTTCTGCTCTGCAGGTTTGTTGAGTTCATCACTTCCCGATTTTTTTCTGATCTTCTAGTATGATGAAATCCATGTATCAGAGATTCAGTGTGTACCTGAGTTGCATGTGAACATTTGGCTTCAGGTAGATCATGATAAATCACTCTGATGCACTTATGGTAGTCCATGGAAAACGCTTCAGGCTCAACTTGGCTCTGCTGCTACATTTCCTGATTTTTTTTCTGCAACTGAACTTGCTGCTGCTGTTTTTCAGCTTCTGATCATGATCAACTAGGTTCAGATAATCGATCCTTGAGTGATAATGTCCCTGAGTTTATGTCCTTGATCATTAGATTCAGCAAGAGCAAGATATCTCTTGATCTTTGAAGTATGAGTACTTGATATCCATCCTCTTTCTTCTTCTTGATGTCGCATTTGTTCTTGTTCTTCTTGAAGCTTGTAGCTCGATGATGGCAGCTTAGATTAAGGGGTAATTTTCAGCCTTCTTAGCTGAATCCATAGATCACACAAGGCTGTAAACATTAAGGCTTAAACACTGCAAATGGTTAGAAGGATAGCAGCAATTCATGCATTGATGTCATGATCACAAATGCTGCTATCAAGAACCTATAGGGTCACACTCATTACAATCATTCACTTGAGGCTTGGCAATTACCGTAAAGATGATGGGCTAGTTTTGAAATCTCCAAAACTTATAGAGGTAATTTGAAGTTTGTGAAACTTCAAGGACTTTAATGTAAATATGGGGTCACAAATATAACAAAAGGAATGTTTGTGCGATGTGTATAATATACATAAAAACTCCATTAGTGGGATGTGACATATATGTATATTTATATATATATATATATGAATTCCTACTATATATATATATACTTTGCATGTCCAATGAAATTACATGCAATGTTGTACAAATATTGAAAGAGTTATATATATATGTATATATGTGTTGAGTAGAAAATCTCTAGAAATCAAGTACAAATGTAAGGTCAAGATTAAATGTTGATTTAATTCTTTGGACATGTGTTTGCATCCTAAACATATGGACACCTCTATAAATCCATAACACATCCATATGTATGAGATTGATTCATTTTCAAGCCTTGATAGAGAAATTTGAGAAGTTCCCTTCCTTCTTTATCTTACTAACCGTGGGATTTTGGAAATTGAAGCAAAAACTTGAAGAAGTTTTTCTTCTTGTTACTAAGGCTTGAAGTGTGGAGCTAGAACTCTAATATTCACATATAAATTATACACATAGGTGGTATAAACCTCAATGGAAGTAGGGGTGTGGCCTACTCTAGAGGGTGGACATTTGAACACCTCAAAGGAATGAGCCTACTTGCAAGGATTGGGAATTATTCTTGAGGTATAAAGTTTTCTTCCTCCCTTATGTTTTTAAGTTGTGTAACTTAGCAACTTCCATAGGAAAATAACTCTGTAATTTTTATTATGCATTTATAGCACACACATTATTTTTACGCTTCCGCCTACGTTTTGATACATGATACATAGAATACCTTTCGGATTTCCGACAAGTGATATTGGAGACATATTGCTAATTCTTTCATTTTTGCAAAATTTATTACACAACTCATGTTGTAGGACAAATAATGAATGAATGATTTCATATGCATGCATGTGCTTCTCAAAATCGAAAATTTGATTTTGACCGAAATGTTATGATTTTGTGCACCTTGTTGTAGTGGCTATGTGCATGTTTTGGTTCCTCAATGATATTATAGAAACATAAGTAATTGTTTATATACAACTAGATGTTAAGCTTTGAAAAAGACCCTAAAAACCGTGGCAAATTTTGGACAAAATGTTCAAAACCCATAGCCAAATATGAGCCAATGTTTGCTCTTGCAGGCTACTTCAAGTTCAAGAATATTTTGCATGCAATGATTTTTTTCTAGTATTATAACTTCACATGCTTTTATTTAATTATGAATTAAATATATATGCATGGTGGCTGATCATGGACTAGAACCCAATAGGATTGTACTTATTGTAATAATAATTGTTATTTTAATTATTGGTTGAATTTTTGTAATAGTTAAATAGATATTCATAATATGGCTTGCATGACATGTCTTCCTTCAATATCTTGATGTAATGGTTTTCTCATCTTACTCCCACCCAAATGTAACTTGGGTTTTTCTCAAAGAATGTAATCTTCATTAGTCTAGTGGGAGATAAAACATGAGAGTTAGGTTAGGAATTATGTAAACTCAAGAGAAGGAGGCTTTCAAGAAGCAACCCAAGGAAATGTTGATGCAAAGGCGTTGTATGGCTTCAAAGAGTTGAAAAGCACCCTTAGGTTACCCCCCTAATCTTTCCATGGCTGAGGGATTTGTAGAGTCAATGACCAAACCATAGTTATATGTGGTTTAGCATGCTTTACGATTTCTTTATTATGTGATAATAATATCATTGCATGCTAGAGAATTAAAGCTCACTTGTTGAGTTCCCTCAAGGTGACCTTCTACCTCGTAGAGAGTTTTATCATGAATGTTGTAACTTTCAGAATAATGATATTTGACTTGACTTAAACTCTTGGTTTGTTGAGTTTTCCTCAAGGCCTTGAGTGCTTAGAGGCCAAGTTTTGGTAAGGACTGGATGATTACCCAAGCAAAAGCAATGAGTTGTAATGCGTTACAACTGTTGAGTGACAACGATAACCATAGTTGGCTTGTTAAGTCTTCCTCAAAGTTCGATTATGGTTCAATTGAGATCTTTGACCCACTAGAAGATTAACAAATCTTCTGAATCAATATAGAGAGTTATTTATTTGCATTAAAATACTGGGAGCGAAATGGATATGTTTTAAAGAGTCTACTACATTCATTTTGAATATATATACATAAACAAGAATTCTTGCTTTACCTTTACGTGTTTTGTAGATGTCATCTATGCCATTAAATATTCCTTTTATTCTCGATTCTCACAAGCTAATTAGTGCTAATTACTTGGAATGGCATTGGAATTTGGAAATTGTTCTCCAATTCGAAAAGCTTGCACATGCCATGTTGAATGTTATGAACTTACTCAATATCTCATGTTGGCATCCAAGTACAGAGCTTCAGAAGAAATGTAAGAACTTGGATTCCTACATGATGACAAGGTACCTCAAAGAGTTGTTTGAGGGTCAATTTGAGATTGAAAGTTTCAATCTACACACAGAGTTGCTTAGAGACGAGATGAAAAAAGGCTCTTTTATTGATGCCCATGGCATAAGGATTCTAGGAGTCATCATAAGGGTGAAGGACATGGGGACAAACTTAGAAGAAGGCCTTTAAATAAATTTGATTTTGCATTCTCTTCCGCCAAGCGATAAACAATTAATTCATTGTCAAGTTTAAAATGAATAAGATTCATGTGCCATTGGCTAAATTGGTTAATATGCTTAACCTCACTAAGAGTGTGTTCAAAATGGAAAGAGTAATTTCATGCTTGCATCTTCTTCAAAAGGCAAAAATGTGCCTAAAGCTAAGCTCAAAAAGCTGAAGGTCAAAAAACACACTGTGAAAGCGAGTTGTGGGGTCAAAAAGGACAAGAAACCTGAGAAAGACACTTGCTTTCATCGTGGCATGACTGACCACTGGAGACGCAACTGCAAGGATTATTTTGAATCCCTGAACAAGCTTAGTGAAGCATCTTCATCATGTATCTACATAATTGATATACTTTCTACATTTGCTTTTAATGTATGGATAATTGATACTGGATCCCTTGTTCATATTTGTAATAATTTGAAGAGTTTGAAGAGAAGTAGATCAATGGAAAAAAGGAGAATTAGACCTTCGAGTTGGTTCTGGAGCAAGAGTCATGTCTCTGGCCGTCAAAAACTGTTATCTCAATTGGCCTAATGAACTTGTACTTGAACTTCCTATACTTATTAAGAACTTTATATCTATTTCACGTTTAGATGCTAAAGGATATTCTATTTATCAACAAACAATATTTGTACTATTTTGAAAAATGGAAATTATGTACTATGAAGCCCCAAGTATTAATGGTCATTATGTTTTAAACATAGATGAACCAATACTTAGTGTAGATACAAACATGAAGGACATAAGTCCTACATATCTCTTCCATTGTAGACTTAGGCATTTGGGCACGGATTGCATATCCAAAATGTGCCAAAGTGGCCTTTTGAGCTGATTTGATTATGAATCATTTCAAAATTATGAATTTTTCACTTAAGTCAAAATTATTAAGACTCCTTTTAAGGAAAAAAGAGAAAGATCTACGGAATTGCTTGGACTAGTACATATTGATGTATACGGTACAATGTCAACAAGTGCTAGAGGCAGTTTCTCATATTTTATAACATTCAGGGACGATCATTTGAGATATGCTTTTGTGTAATTATTGAAGTACAAGTAAGAAACATTTGAAAAATTCAAAGAGTATAAGAATATTGTTGAGAAACAATTGGGAAAAAGTATCAAAATACTACGATCCGATCGGGGTGGTGAATACTTAAGCACCTAATTTCAAGATTTTCTAAGAAATCATGGAAACATGGTACAAAGAACTCCTCCGTACACTCCACAATTAAATGGTGTGTTGAAGATAAAGAATCGTACCTTATTTGATATGGTACGATCCATGATGAGTCGTGCAAGTCTCCCAAAATCATTTTGGGGTTATGCCTTAGATACTACATCACTTGTACTCAATCGTGTTCTATAAAAATTGGTTTATACCACTCCATATTAGATATGGATTGGTAAAAAAACCAAATCTCAATTATTTAAGGATTTGAGGATGTCCCGCTTATGTAAAGCGGACTGAATCGGACAAGCTCGTAGCAAAGTCTGATAAGTGCTTATTTGTAGGATATCCAAAAGATTTTTTTGGATACTACTTCTACAATCCCATTGAGCTAAAGGTTTTTGTCTGAAGACATGCCACCTTTTCGAGAAAAAATGTTTATTCTAGAAGAGGCAAGTGGGAGCAAAGTGGACCTTGAAGAAATTCAAGATTCACAACCGAGTATTGATCAACAGATGGAACAAGAGCAGTTGTATCATAGAGATTATATAACTAAAGAAGGTCAAACACAAGGACTTCGTGGATCCGGTAGAGAACATCGAGACCCTATTCATTATGGATTCAACCTAAAAAAACAAAATGATTGTGTTCATCATAGATGATGTTGAACCTACTGACTATGAAGTTTTGTCTAGTGTAGACAAAGACTGGCTGGAAGCCACTAAATTTGAAATAGATTCCATGTATATGAACAAGGTATGAACCTTGGTTGATCCACCCGAAGGGATTGTCCATATATGGTTCAAATGGGTTTTCAAAAAGAGAACCGACATGGAAGGTAATGTGATTATCTAGAAAAATAGACTGGTAGCGAAAGGATATCGTCAAAAGCAGATAAATGACTATGATGAATCTTCTCTCCAGTCCTTATGCTTAAGTCTATTAGGATTTTGCTTGCTATCGTAGCACACTATGATTATAAGATTTTGCAGGTGGATATCAACATGAAATTCCTTAATGAGAACTTGCTGGAAGAGGTGTACACGATACAACCTCAATGTTTTGAATTTGATGTAGCCAATAAAGAGTGCAAGCTTCAGGGATCCAGCTATGGATTGAAGCAAGCATCTAAGAGTTGGAACATCAGGATTTATGAAGCGATCAGTTTGATTTTATTAGAAACCCTAATGAACCTTGTGTTTATAAAAAAAATTGATAAAGATGCAACGGATTTCCTAGTGCTATATGTAGACGACATATTGCTCATATGAAATGACATTCCAATGATTCAATTTGTGAAACTTTGGTTATCCAAATAATTCTCCATCCAAGACTTAGGCGAAGCAACCTATATTCTGGGAATTAGGATTTATGAAGATAGATCCATAAGGCTGATTGATCTATCTCAAGCAAAGTACATAGACAAGGTGCTAAAGTGGTTTGGACTGGATCAGTCGAATAAATGGTTTCTTCCAATGGGGCACAACATACATCTTTCGTATAAGATGTCACCAAAAATTGATCAGGATAAGATCCTATGCAAAAGATAACATTGCTTCGGTTATTGGATATATCAAGTACAACATGTTATTTATGAGACCCGATGTCTTCTATACTCTAAATGTTACGAGAAGGTTTCAATGCAATCTTGTGGAGTAACATTGGATTGCCGTAAAGAACATTTTGAAGTACCTTAGAAGGCCTAAGGACATGTTCTTGGTATTAAGGGATTCGAATTTAGAAATAAAATGATACACGAATGCGAGTTTTTAGACTGATGCGGATAATTACAAGTCATAGTATGGACTAGTGTTTATCCTAAACGGAGGTGCGATAGTTTAGAAGAGTTCCAAACAAGAAACAGTTGACTCTACAACTGAGGAAGAATACATTATTGCTTCAAAAGATAAAAAGAAGGATTTTGGATCAGGAAGTTCATCAAAGAACTTGGTGTGGTTCCTTCCGCTATAGCACCTATCACCATCTTCAGTCATAGCAGCGACACAGTAGCTCAAGCTACGGAGACAAGGTTTCATCAAAGATCAAAACATGTAATGAGGAAGTTCCATCTGATTCAAAATATCATAGATAAGAATGATGTAAAGGTAGATAAGATCCCTTTTAAGGAAAATGTGGTTAATCCCTTAACTAAGGCATTATCCAAGTCCACACATGAGCAACATGTACAAACACTTGATTTGAGAAGAATGAGTGTTTGGCCTTAGTGCAAGTGGGGTTTGTTCGTGTTGTGCCATAAGCCCAATCACATAAGGCCTTTGTATTGATACTTTCATGTTTACTTGTACAACCTTTATAATTTGTATTTATTTGCTTTCTTATAGCATACCAAATAGTGAAGCTTAGTATTGATAGTTTAGAGTGTATCAAAAAGGCGTAGTGATGATGAGACCACTCTAATAGTCTTATCAATACTAAACATCAATAACTAGAGTATTAGTGAGACAAGACATCGCTAAAACAGATAGCTTAGCATGTTCTAAGCCGATTCCTTTTGAAGGAAGTAGTTGATATCATCAACTATAGTGTAGTGACACTTAAATTAGAAACGTGGATGCTTGTAGTTGACAAGCGCATTGGAATGACTCGCTTAGAGATCACCACATTGTCTATGGTTGATACTCAAAAGAATAGTAGGTGTAAGTGATTCTTAGACTTGAGATCACCGCATCGAGATCTTGAGTATGGATGTCACTCTTTGATTCTATTCAGAGTTACACCGTAAATAGGTAATGATTGGTAGTCTAAGTAGTGGTTTGAATTACGGAAGGATTTTGAGTGATCAATAAACGATTCACCATTCATAAATCGTTAGGACACGATATCCTTATGACCACTTGCAAGAAGTCATGGAAACCTTTGCAAAGCAAAAGTTTAATTAGAAAGAGTTTTTAATTTCCAATACAAGAAATCCTATGTATATTAATAAAGATGACAAATATCCTCAATATACAAGATTAGAGATACCTTCAAGAGAAATGATATTAATTACACGAGAAATAATTCTTGAAAGGATAATATCATTCCATTTTTTTGGTAAATAAAGATCATCTCATTCCATTACTATTCTCAATGCTTGGGGCCCATGATATTTTGTTAGAGGTCACTAATGATCAATGAATTTGAATTAGGGATAAATGAATTACTCTTAATAATAGTTGTATAAGCCTCAAGGGAAGTGATGGTGTAGACCACTTTAGAGGGTGCACAATTTGACACCTCAGAGGAAGGAAACTACTCTTAAGAATAGAGATTCTACAAGAGGTATAAAAATTTTCTCCCTTCTTATGCTTTAAGTTGTGTAAATTAGCAAAGATCCATGGTTAAAAGATCTCTGAATTTGTTTTTGCATGTATAACACACACGAGAGCCCATGATATTTTTTTAGAGGTAACTCATAGTCTATGTACTTGAATTAGGGATTAATGAAAGTACATTGCCAAGTTGTTGAGAACCTATAGGGTCACACACATTAACATCATTCACTTGAGGCTTTGCAATTACTGTAAAGATTAGGCCCTAGTTTCAAAATGTCCGAAACTTATATAGATAATTTGAAATTTGTGAAACTTCAAGGACTTGTATGTGAATATGAGGTAAATAATGTAATAAATGAAAGTTGTGGGATGTATATAATATACATCAAAACTCCATTAGTTAGATGTGACATATATGTATATTAATATATATATATATATATATACAATATATATAGGATATATATAAAGTTGTAAGAATATTACATCAATAAGATTACACGCAATTGTTGCATTGAAAATCAACACACATGCAATGGTTGCATGTCCAATGAAATTACACGCAATGTTGTACAAATATACAAAGAGTCATATATATATATATATGTTATGTACATATATATGTTCAGTGGAAAATCTCTACAAATCCAGTACAAATGTAAGGCCAAGATTAAATGTTGATTTAATTCTTTGGATACGTGTTTGCATCCTAAACACATTGACACCTCTATAAATGCCCTAACACATTCATATGTATGAGATTGATTATTTTTAAGCCTTGATAGAAAAATTTGAGAGGTTACCTTCCTTCTTTATCTCACTACCTGTGGGGATTTTTGAAATTGAGGCAAAAATGTGAACAAGTGTTTCTTTTCTTTTCTTAGGCTTGAAGTATGGAGCTAGCACTCCAACATTCACATATAATTTATACGCATAGGTGGTATAAAACTCAAGGGAAGTGGTGGTGTGGACTATTCTAGAAAGTGGACCTTTGAACACCTCAAATGAATGAGCCTACTTGTAAGGATTGGAAATTCTTCTTGATGTATAAAGTTTTCTTCCTACCTTATGTCTTTAAATTGTTTAAATTAGCAAGTTACATGGGAAAGGGACTCCGAAATTTTTACTATGCATGTATAACAAACACGATTTTTTGCGCTTTCGCCCACATTATGATACATGACACATAGAATACCTTTACGAGTTCCTACTGTAGCAACACCAAGAGAGAGGTTCACCGACCCAATACCCGTGAAACAATTAGGCCTTGCCTAGGTGTGGGAGAGCCCGGGGAAAAAACTTTGAGCTATCCTTGTTGGGAGTTTTCTAGCCATACGGAGAACCCATAACCAGGTACATAAGTTTCTTCAAGGTTACATGCAATGTTGTCCAAGAACTCCATGCCCATACAAGGGCCTCGAAGGTGCAGAACTCGTGCAGTCGTGCCTATGAGAATGACCAAGACCGAAAGCACAAATTCCTTCCCTGTCGGCCATAAACATGATAACTTGGGGATTCATTGGCGAGGTTTCCGTAAGTATCCATGAGAAAGCCACCAGGGAAGACCTAGGGTCAGTAAAGATATGAGCACATCCACAGGTCACCGTGGAGATGCACTTCAGGGGGAGGAAACACGAAATGGCCTCTCTAATTGTGCGCCCATGGTGGGGAAGTTCGATGTGGAAAGGGTCTTGATTAAGAAGTGGAGCTAAGCAAACAACCTATCCTACAAAGTCTTGGACAAAATTGTTTTGGGAAGGACCCTGTTGGAACCAATTATAACCCCACTTGAAGGGTTCAACCGGATGGAAATCAAGTCCATACGAGTCATTGAGATGCCCATCGTACTGGGAGAAGTTACGAATACTGGAATGGTCCGGTTTGCAGCAGTTAGATGTTCATTATGCTACAACGCGATACTCGGTAGGTATAGCATGTACTAATTTCAAGCCATCGTCTTTACATACCATAAGCGTTTGAAGTTTCCTTCCCCAATAAACAAGGCTATGTCCTTATTCAATTTTCTAAAATGGTCGGGAGTTTGACTGGGACACAGATTACCAAAAGACTTTCGAGCAATTGATAGATTACCTCAAAGAAACTATGATTCTCATTGCTCCAAAGGACTGTAAGGAACTGCTTCTCTTCCTCGCAGTCTACAAGAAAATAGTAAGCGCAATTTAAGTCCCGGAAGAAGGAAAGATCCAATGGCCAATTTACATGCCAGACAAATAATTATAGGAGCAGAGCAGCAAAATACAACCACTGAGAAATGGGAATTGTTCCTCATATCCACCTCTCGCAAGCTGTGCTATTTCTCCCATGTGTACACCATTCAAGTTTTCACCAATCGGCTCCTCAAACAAATCATAGTGAGTCAGATGCCCCGATCAAGCTGATAAAATGGGCAATCGAGCTGAGCCAATATGATCTATAATACAACCATAGAACAATATTCCAACCACCAATAATGGAAGACTTGGTCGCCGAATGAACCTGAGGGGAGGAAAACACTAAGGTATGGATTTTTTAATCGGATTGATCCTCTATGGGAAGCCATGGATGGACATGAATTATACTAAACAACTTTGAAGGATTGCAACCCGCTATGGCCTTTTGCCTCGAGCTTCTCGTCACCAACTATGTTGCACATTACGAGGCTTTGATTCAAGGAGTTTGGCTAGTACATTAAAAAGAAGTGCAATAGCTACTGGCGCACATTGATTCTCATCTAGTTAGAGAGCATTATCCAGGCACCTTCGAGGCAAAAGAACTCACACTCCTTGTTTACCTTCAAGAACTCCGTTGTAGGCTAAGTGGTTTGTCAATTTCGAACTCAAGCATATTTCGTGTGATAAACATTCCCAGGACGTTTTACTCTCCAAAGTAGGATCTTTACGAAAATATGTAAAGGTAAAACATTAGGCGTTCGGACCCTTCAAAGCCCCACTATCACACCCCATTTGAAAGTCAACTTCATAAATGAAGAACCTAATGATTCAGTTTTGCAGCAACTCATCAAAAATATTTTAACCCGATTTTGTTTATTTTCAAGCACATTTGTGTTACTTTAATTATTTTCTTGGTCTTGGTCTATATTTATAGGAGCCTTGAGGTGGAAAGAAACCTTGATGTAAAGCACAAAAGGAGAAAAATTTGGCACAAAGATGAAAAAATGTAGGTGATTCACACTTGTTTGGAGTGTAGGAACTCATGGCTACCCTGCCTCGTTGAGTAATTGGAAGAAAAGTCAATCGAGGCGCCCGCCTATCTACAGAAGTCAACTCCGTCACCACTTGTTTGGAGTGTAGGAACTCATGGCTACAATATGTGTCATGAGGTATCAAAGTGGAGCGAAATCTTAACATGAGTGTGTACATAATAAAAATTTAATGAGTTCCTAACCAGGGATCCATACTAATTTACATAGCTTCAATATAAGAGTAAGGAGAAAGTTATACTTTTTTCAAAACTGTTACAAAATTCTTCAAGGCAGTCTCCTTGGAGGTGCTTAAGTGACTACTCTCCATGAAAGTCCACACCACCAAAACTCTTGGAGGATTATACAACACCTTGCACAACAATATATGTGTGTGTGAGGAGTATTTGTGGTTCAAGAAGATGAGAAGCAAGATAAAATTATTTTCCCCTTTTCTTCACCAAACTCTCGGCTATAGAGAGAAAGTGGAGGGAGCTTCTCTTTAATCTTTTGTCAAAAGATACAAATGCATAAACTTCTTCATATATGAAAGTATCAGAGTATTTATAGATTTAGACGATGCAAACACATGTTGGAGGAAAGCAACCAATAACTTCATAAATCTCATCTATGAAGTGCACTAAGATTCCACTAACTCTTTAGTACATTCCGAATTAGAACCCACCAATGTAAGGTTTTGATGTAATACAATACATCCCACAGACTTCATATAATTATGGTTGTGACTCCATAATTACATTTGAATTGAAGTATCAAATACTTCAATTCGGTCCCTAAACTCTTCATGGTTTCAATTTTAGACCCTCAAGAGTTTGATGTTAATGTGCGTGACCCTACGTTCTTAATAAATTGGCAATGGACCTTGAATTAATATAATCATAGTATGGCTATTGAATTAAACTCCTTTAATTCATGAATCTCTAATTCATGTTCATAGACCATGAGTCATCTAACAATATGTCATTGTCACCCAAGTATTGAGAATAGTCAAGTTAAGAGACTATCCCTTTTAAGAACTAGTTTCCATGTAATTCTTTTTCATTCACCTTGTTTATATCCAATCTAACATGTAGAGGTTGTTTGTCATCCTCTTTTGACATATGCGAAAGATTGCTTGCACTTTGAGTATTGATTAGAAACTCTTTTTTACTTAAACTTATGCTTTGATCAAACGCTTCATCATAATCTCTTATAAGTAGCCATTGGGATATCGTCTCCTTACTGTTTAGGACTGGTGAACTCTTTATTGATCACGCATAATCATTTTGTACTTCATATCACTTTCAAAACTACCCATTGTTACCCATTTATGATGTAACCCAAAATAGAATGAAAGTTTGGCATCCACAATCAAGATTCCATGGTGATCTCAAGTTTAAGGATCACTTACACATACTATTTTTTAGAATATCTACCATTGACAATATGGTGAACTCTGGTTGGGTCAACCCAATGTACAAGTAAACTATAAGTATACATGTTCTAGCTTAGGTGTCTCTACACCATAGTTGATGAGATCAACTACTCCATTCAAAAGGAAGCGACTTAAAATATGCTAACCTATCCGATTAGTAATGCATTGTCTCACTAATACTATTTTTTTGGTTATGCCAAAATTTCAATATAAATAAAGGTTTATGAACAATAGTAGTAGGTAAAATGAAAAAGAGGAAAAAGGAAGAAAAGAAAGAAGAAAAAAAAAGAAGAAAAGATACAACACCTATGCCATAAAACTCTTTGCTAGCTCTTAATCCCCCTGACCTATTATAAGTCTGTTTCTCTATGCTGATAGGATCTCTGCAACATTGATCAACTAACTTTCAGCTACACAGGTTGTCATCAGATTAAGATATATTTTTTGGCAGAGGTCATGATTGCCAGCATATCAATCAGACAGATTGCTATACAGCTCATTCTGCTCACCTGGATCTGATGGCATATAGGAGTCATGATTGTCATCTAATCAATCAAGTACATTGGTACACTGCTCAGTCTACTTGCCTGAGAGCCTATTATTGTTGCAAGATCTCCAGTTCAAGATTTTGAATGTCAGGCAAGATGAAGGTTTTACCATCTAGTTTTCAATGTTATATGGAAATAGTCTTATTGTTCTCTTTGCTCTCGGCCAAGACCATGTAAATCTGTGAGTATTATGCAGCATCTGTTTGGTGTTAGGTTTGGTGGCAGTAAAATGTGGCTTGTTTCTTGCTGTCTAGATGGTCCAGATAATTGATAACTAGATTGAGTTCCATGCATCAGTATTTATGACCTACGGTGATGCATTTGAGTGTGCAAGTAATGTGGGTGCATGAGCCCCATCAGTTGGGTCAGCAGCTACATTGGGTGACAACCATGTTTCTATGTCACACCATATCATTTTGCTGAGAGAGGACTCCTTGAATAGTTGATCTATTATCTCCTCACATGATTGACATAGAGGACAGTTAATGTCCTAGCCATATGGAATAACTTGTCTCCTTTGAAGATTTGCTTTCATGGGATTTGCATTATGTATTAGCTTCCAAACAAAGGTGCAACTGTTTTTTGGAACAAAACTATTCCATGTGTTTTGTGAGTACTATGCGTTGATCAAGAAGACCTGTTGTGTGTCAGTTGTGATTATCCCGTATGCATCCTTGACAGTATAAAGACCACCGTTGTTGACTTGGAAAGTGTACTTGTCCTTGCTTTGTTGATGTGGTGTAACATCTTGCAGCAAATACAAGGGTTAGTTAGTTTTAGTATCTTAGAGTCAAGGGACTGTCTCCTCCACCTCCAGATCCAAGACCATCTGCCACTTTCCCATCTGCCAGCATCAACTATGCAAATGTCTTTTATCTGCTCATTCCTATATAATGTTAGAAAGCTTACTGCCAAGATTGTGTGATGATTCTACATATCTGTCTAGAATCTGATGCCCTCTCCACTTCCCAACTGGATGCACATATTGCATGTAAACTATTGGTTATTCAGAGTTTCTTTCAATTGTGTCCACCATCTTGATGCATAGGCTCGACCTCTATGCCTCCCAACCTCCCTATTAACCACTACAGTTTATTTGTTGAGTTGCC
This sequence comes from Pinguicula moranensis, assembly GCA_028565015.1. Classification (NCBI taxonomy): domain Eukaryota; kingdom Viridiplantae; phylum Streptophyta; class Magnoliopsida; order Lamiales; family Lentibulariaceae; genus Pinguicula; species Pinguicula moranensis. Next base: position 16,425 of record JAOWBN010164793.1, read on the forward strand.
TGAGTCCAACAATGGATAGCAGACTTTGTGTTCCATACTTGGATCTCAAAATCACGACAGCAAGTGATTGATCTCCATGGAGCAAACGGATTCCCCACTTACCAAGCATAGCATCATTGAAAGATGCTAGACTCCGTGCTCCTAAGCCACCTTTATTCACAGGAGTGCAATTTTTTTCCAAGATGTCCAACACATCTTTCTCTTATGTTTGAGCAACCCCATAAGAAATTCCTCTGCATAGTTGTTAATCTTTTGATCATTGAGCTCGAAGCTTTGAAACAGCTGAAGTAGTGTGATGGCAATGCATATAGAACAACATTAATAAGTGTCAATTTCCCCCTTGTGGAAAGTAGCTTATGCTCCCATGAGGTTAAGGCCTTACTAAATTTGTTGTACATACTCTTATATTCTATTATTGAATTTTTGGCCTAACAAAAAAAGGCCTTACTAAATTTGTCCATCATAGGTTGCCAGGTATGCAGTTTGTTTGTATTTGTTCCAATTGGGAAGCCAAGATACCTGAATGGGATGGATGCTATTTGGCAGTTAAGATAAGATTCCATTTCTTCTGTGTTTTTTGATGCGCAAACACTTGTAGCATTCACTACTTGCAAGTGTACAACTCGCACAATTATTATAGTGAAGTGAAGGATGTCAAACCTCGAGAATTGTGATTAACAAACTCTAACATTAACAAGTTTAATACAATTTGAACCAATGATAAAGTTGTTGTTTTCGATCTATTGGTTAACCTAAGAATTACGCATAAATAGAGACAATTAAAATGCAATAAGGTAAGCTTAACACACCACTTGATGCCCTCATGTGGATTCATAGTTAGCCTATCATATTTCGTTCCTAATGCTGTGCCTAATGGATTCTCCTTTTATAGGCATAAACCCCTCTTGAGACTGAATGCCCTTCATAACTAAGACTAACAAATTTGTCCTCGTTTTCAGGTTAGGTCCTCGTCCTCAAACTAAGACTAACAAATTTGTCATCTTCAAATTTTCAATTTCTCTTCATCTCCCTCACTTTTTTCCATGCAAGGCGGTCAGGGATTGAGATAGCCATTATTTTTAAAGCCAATACAAATACATAATTTCTCCATCGAAATCATATATTAGACCCGAGAGTATTCACACACATAATAATGTAGGAGCATTATATACATCCCAATGCCCTTTTATTTTCCTTTTATTTTTCTTTGGAATAGCAATTTTGATCTTTGATGCACACAAACAAGTGCCTAGCTATCCCCAAAAATATAAACAATTTTCTGGTTTTTTATTCTTCTTTTTTTGTTGTTTTACTTTTGCTTTTTCCTATCAATAACTTATTTTATTTTTGATTTAGGCTCAGAGGGGTTACTTCAAATTTTGAAAAATAGTTTGGAATTCTCTATCAAATTAAGCTTAAGTTCGGGTACCTTCCCCATAAAGATTTTGATTAAACACCCCCCACAGTATTGTCCTTAGTTAATATCCCCAATACGTATTGCATTTTATTAAAATTATGGTGATGACTTTAGCGCACTATATGCCAATAGGGAAAACTACACCAAATAACATAAATAGCACACTTATCGAAATAGTTCAAGCAACACAAAGAAAAGGATGTTTAATTTCACAAAAGAGACAAGCAGATCAAAAACAGGTAAAACAAGAGTTTAAACATCTCATCCCCGAACTTGAAAGACACAACCTCCAATGGATATATAGATTGGGAAAATTAAAGCACTACTACCCTAAAGGTAGGCATGGCCATGCTTCATTCAAATTCCAAATTTGACCCCACCAAGTTGTAGGTGCACTCTCCATCATTATCATTATCCTCGTCCTCATTCTCTTCATCTCTGTTAGTATTATATCCTAAGGCTAATCACATTAGGCCTATGTATTAACACTTTAATGTTGTATATATGATTGTAGCAACCTTCACTACTTGTTTATTTATAACATAT
>JAOWBN010164904.1:0-18387 GCA_028565015.1 Pinguicula moranensis
TCCCATCATCACAACTCTTTGTGATACACTCTATATTATCAATAATAGGCTTCACTATTTTATATGTTATAAATAAACAAGTAGTGAAGGTTGCTATGATCATATATACAACATTAAAAGTGTTAATACGTAGGCCTAAGGTGATTGGTCTTAGGACATAACACTAACAAACTCTACCTTCTCTCCATCAAACTCCATTGTTAATGAACCTGTGCAAACATCAATCCTGGTACTCGTGTCTTGAGAAAAAGCCTGCCTAGCAAAATAGGTGTCAAGGTCTTGTCCACCTACATATCCAAAACATAAAAGTCAGCAGAAAAAAATCAAAGTATCAACTATGACAAGCACATCTTCAACTAGACCTTTAGGAAATACAGTATATTTGTTTGCTAATTGAATGACTACTATGGTTTCTTGCATTTGCCCTAAGCCAAATAAATCATAAAGTGCAGTATGCATGACATTGATTGAAGCTTCTAAGTCTAGTATGGCTCTAGCAATTTTTATTTGTCATATGGTGCAAGGGATAGTAAACATACCTGGATCAGTACGCTTTCTTTGGAGTTGCTTCTGCAAAATAGCATAAACTTGCTCACTCATTCTGATTATCTTCTCACCCTTAAGCTTTTTTCTCCTCTTGATGGTGCATAGTTCTTTAAAAAGTTTAGCATAACGAGTGACTTAGCAAAGGAATATTTACCTTAAACTTGCAGAAAGTTTCTAGCATTTCATTGTCCTTCTCTTTTTTGGTCAGATCTTTCATTGCCTCAGGAAAAGGAGATAGACCTCTTTGTGTATTGAAAGGTTCTTTATCTTTCCACCTGCTGGTCTTTTCATTTTTTCCAGAACCATCTGCAGCAACTCCAGCAGCATCAACAACATTTTAGGTTTCTGCCGAGCAGGTTCTGGGAGAACCAGGCCACTTCTCAATGTCAAGGCCTTAGCTTGAGCCTTCCTGTTGATCTCAGGTTGAGACGGTAGCTTCCCTAGTCCACGAGCTTGCAGCTTATTCATGGAATCAGCAAGCTCGCTAACTTGTTTCTCCAAGTTGCTGATACTGCTCCTTGAGTCCATTTTTGCTTGCAGATTGCCTTTTTGCATCATGATCAGATCATGCATCCTTTCCTCCATGGAGCCTTGTCTTTGTGGCCTCCTAAAATGCTGGGGATTGTTAATATTGCTAGTATTTCCATATCTCAAATTCAGATGAGACTTGAAGTAGGTGTTCCCATAGCCTTGCCTCTGATTTCTCTCCTCAAATCCCATTAAGTAGACTACATTTTCTTATTCTCATTGCAGTGTAGGACACTAATCCATGTGATGATTATTCTGCAAACATATCTGGCAGACAACAACAACAGCCTTCTCATCTCTCTGGATAAACCTCCTCACAGCAGCTTCCACAGCTTCAAATTTTCTCAGCACCAAACTGTCTCCTTCATCTTCCTGGATGCTACTCACCTGCTTTCATGCCTAGAACTCTCATTCAACTCCTCCAGGATGCTTTCAGCTTCATCAGTAGTCTTGTTCAGCAAGCTCCCGCCAGATGCAGCATTCACCAGGCACCTATCAGTGACAGAAAGTCCATTAAAAAAGTAGAGGGTCAGATCTTGCACATTGAAGTCATGGTAAGGACAGCTAGCTACTAGGAGAGTAAATCTATCTGTGTATTCACATAGAGACTCTTCAGGAAGCTGGTCAGCATTCCATGAAGTATCCAAAAAATAATCCGAACAATGTGCATGCTTGCAGGCAATAGTCCATGGTATGTGCTCAGTGTCGTGGCTGGAAAACTAACTCAATGTATTCTTGAATTATACTACACAAGCTAAGGGGTAGCAAGTAGAGAGATCAGGGTTGAATCCACAGAGAAAGGTAGTGAAATCTGCACTACTCTAGCCTTGATTTTGTTGCTGTCAAAATACCAAATTGATGGGGGAGTTTTGTTGTTGCTATTAAATACTGAAGCTATAACCAATGAAGCAAAAATAAAACCTAGATGAAATTATGAAGAGAAAACAATTTTTTGCTGACCTTAAATCAATGAGAACATGCCATGATACAAACTGGTTCCTAGATGCACTTGTCTATTTTTCAATGGTACTTAATGTGTGGTTTTTAAGCCACTGCTTCTCTTCCTTTTGTCCTAACCAGGTAGTTAACACACTAAATCTATAATCAAATCCGTATTGAGATTAATGAAACTTCATTAAGTGTGTGATTCTAAGAGTTCTAACTGAATCATCATTCCTCTCTATATATGATCTTTAGTTGCTCCTTCAAAGAAATAGACTAACCGCACTATTTGATTAAAGAAGTTTCTCTTAGTCAAGGCTTAAATGAACTAACCATGCATTTAATTCCCTTCTACCTATTGGTTTGGTTTTTATCAATTTAGATGGTCAATCTAAAACAACAAAAACAGAAACATGCACAAGTGTTTATACAAACTGAAAATCAATACTCATTGTCTTGTTTTTCTGAACTTGAACCTCACCAATTTGTTTAGGCACTCTCAGGACATCAAATCAGCAGATGAATGAGAGGTCTAGCCGAGCATACAACATCAAGGAAACAATCTGCTCCACCTTCGTGCAGAAATTTTACAACCTTTTATTTCTGATATTTTTGAAGTACAAGTACATTTTTATCTGTCTCTCCAAAGCCTCTCACTCTCCACTCTTTCGATCCTTATCACCCCTGTATTTTATACACAACAAGCTTACTCAAAAATAGATAAGATACGAGAGTCACAAATCCCTTGAAAGTAGGGATGCATGGAAGCTGTTTGCTGGCTGTTTTTTTTTTTTTTATCAAATCTCCCTCTTGATTTCTCTTGGATGTGGCTTGTCTGTCTTTTTATGTATGCTTTGTAGCAGCACGTGCAAGGGAACAACAAAAGACGTAGACAAAAAAATGAGATTTCCAGCAAGACAACAAAACTGAAAAATGTTATTTTGATAGCTCTGCAGGCTGGTCGAGTTTGCCACTTCTAGCATTTATTTTGAGCTTATGGTATGATGAAATCCATGTATTAGAGTTTTCGTGTGTACCTGAACTGCATGTGAACATTTGGATTCAGGTAGATCATGGTAAATCACTTTGATACACTAATGGTAATCAATGGGCAATGCTTCTGGATCAACTTGGCTCTGTTGCTACCTTTTCTATTTTTTTTTTGCAACTTAACTTTATGCTGCTATTTACAGCTTTTGATCTTGATCAACTGGGCTCAGATCATCAGTACCTGAGTGCTGAAGGCCCTGAGTTTGTGTTCTTGATCATTGGATTCAGCAAGAACAAAATATCATCTTGATCATTGAAGCATGAGCAAGTGATTTCCATCTTCTTTCTTCTACTTGTTTTTGCATTGGTTCTTGTTATTCTTGAAGCTTGTATATCGACAGGGGCAGCCTTGATTAGGGTATAATGCTTCCTTTTTAGCTGAATTTTCCGGATCATACAAGGGTGCAACAATCCTATCTAAAACATTATATAATGAAACGATGAATGCAACAATTCATGCATCATTAGTATGCTCAAAAGTACTCTATCAGTATGCTCTATCAGTATGTCATGCATTCCAAATTCACTAAAGAACAATTCGAACATGCATGATTTACTCACAAATACTAAGTGATATATATTGTAATGATCATGCAAGATATATCGAATCATTCCAATCTCAACACCTTCATAACGTTTTCTCGCATGCCATTGACGTATAACTGCACACAACCAATGCAATTGAATTCCATATTGTTGGTCACATGCCCATGCATCAATCTTAATACCAAAATTAGACTTCATGGGATGTTCAACGACATGCTTGTTCTTAATTCCTAATCTTGTGACAATTTCAACATCTATTAAGCAATCACCATGCAAAAGCAACAAGAATGCATCATGATGCAACTCATCATATGCAAATATATTCTTAATCTTAAGATTATGGCAATCTACTTTCTTGATGTAATCAAAACTATGAAATGTAGTATCAATCATGAATAGTTCACACTTCAAAACCTTTAGCACATATAATTCATTCCAATGAAACTAAAATCTATTATGCCTCTTTGTTTCATTCTCTCTCTTTTGGGCCACAAGTATTTCACTCTTTGTTTCATTCTGTTTTTCCTCACTTTTTCACACAACTCACTTTTTTCACATGATTTTTCTCTCATATTTTTATGACTCTCAATATCTCATCTTTTCAATCTTTCTTTCTTTTTTCATCATCTCAATCTCTCTTTCTTTCTTTTTTCATCATCTCAATCTCTCTTTCTTTTTCTCTCATATTTTTAATCTCTCTTTCCTTTTCTCTCATCATCTCAATCTCTCTTTGTTTTATTGACTTTCACTAACTATTACAAATTCAGAATTGATGCTTTGCACCTTGAGATCGTGCTCAGCTTTTACAATTTGCACATCCTCTAACTGAATATTACAAATACTCTCAAGAGGTGGTACTTCCCTCATTGGTGGTATGGTATCAATGCTTTCCACCTCAAGAACGTGTGTACTTTAATGACTTGCTCTTTCTCTTAATATCACCAAAAATATCAGATGATGTTACCTTGTTTGATTGTGGCGTTACACTAATGGTGCTCTTCTTCCTCCTAGGCTTCCTTTGAATGTCTAACTCTATCTCCTTACCGTTTGGACATTGAATGAAGGTGTGTCCGTATCCTTGGCATGTGGTGTACCTAATGTCACGAGAACGAATTCTAAAAGGTGTAGACTTACTAGTACAAGTGACATTATGCTTTTCAACCTTCTTTGTACCATTCATTGTGGAAGTATTTTCCCATGGAGGTCCCTTACGTGCCTTAGGTGATCATTTAATGATCTTCGTTTTGATTTTGTCCATCATGCACGCCTCTCTCTCATAACTTGGTTCAAGTTTTAGTACCTCCTCCGGGAGGATTATGTGAGGGTCATCATCTTTATTGAGTTAGCCATGGTTTTTTCTCTTTTAGACATGTTGTACCTGCACAAAAAGGTTAGTAAAAATACTCACCACTCCCTCACATGTATACACTCAAAGATGTTCACTCAACCACTCGTGTATCACTCAATTTGGCTTTTACCTCCTCTTGAAACTTACCACTCTTCCTTTTACCTCTCAAGTATTCTCAGTATGGTTTTAGCCAACTTCAACTCAAACCTTTTCCTCAAGCCAAATGACAATCCGTAATGGACTAAACTTGATTCAAGATTGAGAATTACATAAGAAGAACTATCCTTTCAGTGAATGAAATGGGATGGCGGTCTCGAGTTTGAGTATGAAGAACTCAAATTTGTGACAAAGACTACATGACTCCAAACAAATCAAAAGAACTTAACTTGGATAGATTTCTTGCTGGTTGTACCAACATTGATGAAGCGCTCATTTGATGATCTCCAATTTCTTTTATATATATATTTTTAATTAGATCCCCTTGCTCCGGATTTTAAAATTGAAAAATTTCATTTTTTTATTTGAACGAACTTTTTTTTTGAATAACCAGCAAGGTTACAACTTAAATGAAGGAAAAAAAATTCAAACATTAGGTATAAACTATCAAATAAATATGTGCCTCAAAGATATAATGATCTTAGCAACGTGAACGTTGATTGATAGGGAAAAAACGTCATAAACCTCGCTTTGATAACAAATTATATGAATCCTTGCTGAACTTGTGACAAAACTCCACACCAAATTTGGTGATTCGAAAACTCGATCAAAAGGATGATTTTGTTGTTTCTAACGCCTGAGGAACACCTTGTGTTCAACCAACAAAAGTCACTTTTTTTTGTAGAACCAAGAACACCACACAAGTCCCCCTAGAACATAACCAATGTATCGTCCAAGAATCAAAGGATAAGTTAAAAAACACGATGCCACTTAACTCAAAATAGAAAAGATAAATCGAAGTAGGTTTAAAACATAAAATAGAAAACAAACTCTCATAAAACTCAAAAATCAAATGTGTATTACAATGAGGGTGTTGTCCCCTTTATATAGAGGTAGCGGCATGACTTTTAAACTCCTAATATCCTTAAAAACATGTCCTAATTAATAGGGAAAAAATCTAATTTGGATTCAAAAGAAACTAGTCAAGATAAGTGCTAATTAAGTTACTACCTTATCTAAAGATTTGGATAAGGAAAAAGATCTTTTGGATAATCTTTGAGATGGAATTTTTCCTTATCCACTTTGATATTGTCTCATCCTTGACTTAGTCATATCCAAAGCCGACTTTTGTTTTTTGTTGGGATTCATTTTAGATGACGCGCTTTCAATTTGTTGGGTAATGCATTGGACAACGTTAATGGCCCAGGCCATTTTTGGTGGGCCATGGGGCCTACTAAGTATAAATGGGTCATGGTCTCCTCTAGGCCAAGCTTCTTTGATCATTAAGTTCAAACTCCTTGCTCGTCTAGGACTCCTTGTTAGATTAGGGATCCTTGGTGGATTATGACTCCTTGTTGAAATGGGATTCATTGCTGAACTAGGACTCCTTTCGGGGTTAGGACTCCTTGGTGGATAAGGATTCCTTATTCAAATGGGATTCCTTCTCAAGCTAGGACTCCTTCCGTGGTTAGGACTCTTTGTTGGAAGAAGAATCCTTGTTGAATTAGGACTCTCTCCAGTGTTAGGACTCCTTTGGGGATTAAGACTCTTTTGAATTAGCCATGCTACCCTCCAATGCGTCTATGGCCTTGAATACCTCAAACATCTTCATCAGCCACGCTCAAAGATTTGATCATCTTGTAGCTGCATATAGGTTCACTTCAGAGTCCTAATCCAACAAGGAATCCTAACTCCGGAGAGAGTCATAGCTCAATAAGGAGTTCAAACTCGGTAAGGAATTACAAGAAAGAGTGCTAATCCACTATGGACTCCTAAACGAATAAGGCATCTTAGAAGAATATGGAGTGTAATCCTGATATATGGGCCAAATAAAAGGATGAGTTATGAAGTTCAAGGAAGTCTTGGATGGATTCACTCATGAGACGTGGGCTGTATCCACTACATTTTACACATTTGGGCCCCACAACCCATGGAAGCCCATAAAAAATGATCCAAATATGAGCCCAAGAAGAGGGGCCAAGACCCCCAAGCCTGAATGAATCCTATGCCTTTGGATAAGACAAAGATAATACAAGATAGAGACAAAGATCCTTTAGATAAGATGAAGATGAGACAAGATATAAACAAAGAGCAAGTTGGATAAGGAAATTTCCTTCCTAAAGATTATCTAAAATACTTTTTACCTTATCTGAATCTTTAGATTAGGTTGGTATTTAATTAACACTTATGTGCACTACTTTCTTTCCTATCCAAATTAGATTCTTTCTTATTAATTAGGACATTTTTAAGGGTATTAGGAGTCTAAAAGTCGTGCCCCTGCCTCTATATAAAGAGGAAAAAACTTTCATTGTAATACACAATTGATTTTTGAGTTTTATAAGAGTTTGTATTCTCTTTTGGTTTTAAACCTTCTTCGATTTATCTTTTCTCTTTTGAGTTACGTGGCATCGTATTCTTTTGGACTTATCATTCGATTCTTGGTTTGTAATTCAATACCTTCAGAGGGTCGTTTGTGGCATCTTTGTTCATACAAAAATAGTGACTTTCATCGGTTAGACACAAGGTGTTCTTCAAGCATTATAAACAACAAATTTGTCCGTGTCTTTTCTATCATAAGTCCCAAAAGAATATGATGCCACTGAACTCAAAAAGAGAAAAGATATATTGAAGAAGGTTTTAAACCATAAGAGAATACTAATCTCACAATACTCAATTCAAAACTTGTGTTCAATATAAAGGATGTCAAGGCTTTATATAGACGTAGATAATCATAGAATTCGAATAAAATTTGTGCAACATTAATAAGGAAATTTTAAAATAACAAGGAAATTAATTAATGATAGAAATGAAAACATGTCCTAGACTATGAAGGAAAGTTAGGCCACGTGTTTTATGGCATCCTTAGGAGTATTAGTCTTTTAAGGAAGCTTTTGAATGGACAAAGGAGTGTTGATAGTGTAGGGAACACATTTCCTTAGCTAAGGAGACAAGATCCCTAAATTGTATGAACTTTACTTTTTTTCAATTTTCTCTTTCCTCATTCTCTTTCCTCCATGTTTTTAGCTCTATATTCATGATGGATTGGGCCTTGGACTTCCCCTCTTGAGCTACACGTTGAACATTAATGGACTGGGTCTTCTCAATTGGGAAACGGGGCCCATTTGACATTTTTGAGCCATGTAGTCCCAAAATTCCAAATGTCATATTTTCAGCCCACATTTCTTTGAGCCTTCCATTTATGGACTCCTTGTATTCCTTAGACTTCACCCTTGTGATAAGCCCTCTGACATATTGAGTGGATCATGTTGTTGGGCGGGCTTCATGGCCTTCTCAAGTTCATTTCCACCTTCAATGGACATCACGAGGTTATCCTCTCCATCCTTGGGGTCGTGGACCTCTTGTTTGGGATTGGGTGCAACTTGGGTTGCATCAACTTATCATTCAATTCTTGGTTGGTGCTTTAATACCTTAAGGGGGTTGTTTTTAGTCTCTTTTGTTCATACAAAAATAGTAACTTTCATTGGTTGAACACAAGGTGTTCTTCAGCTGTAAGAAACAACAAAATTGCCCTTCTACTTTTCTTCAATGTAGCGATCAAGTTGTGCAGTATCGTCACAGTTGTGGATGAATGATAGTTGAAGCAAATGAACACGATGACGCATTCCTAAGAAGGAAGTAACTGGATGGAGGATTCACATGGACTACAGAGCACTGAATAAAGCCATGACAAAAAATCATTATCTATTACCATTTATTGATCAAATGTTGGATAGGTTTGCAGGCACAAATATTATTGCTATCTTAATGGCTACTTTATGAGTTAGATTTTATGCCTATTAATGTAGACCATTTTGGCCTAACTTGGCTCAATATTAATTGGAGGACACACTTTTCATTCCCATTTCTCTTTCTTTTGTAGATACATGTCATTTAATGCCCTCTAGAAGAAAAGGAAAGAAAACGACTCTAAAATTTCCATAAATCCAAGACTTCAATTGCAAGGCCATTGCTCCAAATCAACAAGTCGCAGCCCTAGTATAGATGCCACATCATTTTTTGCAAGAAAATCACATAAGAAAATGCAAAATGACTATTTTGCCCTAACCAACGGAAAATAACTTGTTCAAAACTTTCGAATGAAGCTAACTCAGTCAAATCTTTCCAAAGATGCTATATTTCATAAACTTCCCAAGGAAGCTAACTCTCAAAGATATATTTCGAGAAACAAGATACTCAAAATGATTCTAGAATGTTTCGCCATAGAATCATGGATCAATTCATTCTATCACTTTAAGAGGATAATCCATTATGTGGAGGATTCCTCTCTAGAATCCGGGACACAAGGCAGTACCTCTTGAAGAGGAGCCATGGAGAATAAGGAGGAGCTCCGGCAATTTCCTATTTATCCAAGAGGGGTTTCTAGCTGCTACGAACTTAACTTTTGTCCATCTTTTTGTATGGATTGAGCCTTATTTTAGGGCATTGATGTAGCCTCTTTTTAATTTAGTTGTGGACTTCAAATGCCTTAAGCAATATGCTACAACTCTTGTCTATGAGAGCAATGTAACCCTTGTGAATTTAGTTGCGTATTTCTAATATTTAGTTCTTTTGAAATGTTATTGTTTTTCGGTTTCATTGAACTTTTTCCAAAACTTGCATGTGCCTAGCTAACACTTGCACGTTTACTAAGGATGGTGGAATTTTGGGAGACACAAATCATGCTAGGAATTGTAAAATCAACGATAATAACTAAGCATGAGAATGTCAATGGGTTTATTACTATCATGTGTGGATTTCCTAAACTCAAAACCTTCGATGTATTCAAGTGTTATATCGAGAGATGCATGCTTGTATACCATAAGAGGGAAGCTCGAGCTCGGGAGAGACTTGTGTCTAAGAGAAGAAAATCCAGTAGCTAAGAAGACAACTAATCCAAAGACAAATCGTAGAAAGAAACCTTCTAAGTTCACTTGATGGTGAAGTCACTAGCCCTAAATCTTCTATCCAGGTATTGTTTGCATGTGTACCATATTTTTTTAGTTCTTTATTTTACTCTTTTTTTGTATTTTATTTGTAGGTTAGTACTTGCCTCTTTGTTGTTTAGTCCAAATTGCATAGAACCCACTAGTTTTGGTGATTATCAAGTTAGTGACGTTAAAGAGGCGCTTCTTAGCAGGCAACTGAAATACATTTTCTCCAACCAGGGATGTATCCCCGTACTCCCTAATATCCAATTTTGTGCCTAAATTCTTAACTATTATGAACTTTAAGTTTAAGGAGGAGGTGATACATACTTGTTTGGTAGTTGTAATTTTACTTAGTAGTTTTAATTACTTGTTTGGTTGTTAACTTAGTAATTTTAATTAGTCATTTTTACGTGTTTTACTTGTTTGTTTCTTTTTTGTAGAAACATGAGGCTTCCAATTTCCAGAGACACCACTACACCACCTCTTCATGTTGGCATGGCTATTTTCCCTTGAGAGGATGAGTACAAGACCTCATACCTAGAGTCTTGCTGAAGATGCAACCAACTTTAGGGGAGTACTATTTTTAATTGATTATCTATTTATCTCAGCTGGGGCAGTGTTTGCTAATTAGTGAGGGGTGCATCATACTTATATGCTACGGTTGTTTCATGTTTGTCATTCCATGCCTTGTTTTGAGGTTATGTGCACATTGTTACCATGTGGTTATCTGAGGATTAATGTGTTATCCATGCATTGGCTCATAAAGTACTTGTGAATTGTTTGTTAATAAGAACTGATAATTGAGCACTGTTGGAACGGTATGGAAGTGGATTGATCTGGATGAAATTTTTGATTGACTATGAATACTGGAAGACTCTTAACCTAGAAATAGCCCCTCTGAGCCTAAAACAAGTCAGAACATGTTATGGATAGGAAAAAGCAAAAGCGAAGAAAAACCCAATTTTTTTTTTGAAAGCCTTTCCTATATTTTGATGAATATCTAGGCATGTATTTATGTGCATTCAAAGATCAAGTTACCTATTCAAAATAAAAGCAAAGAAAAGAGCATCTTGATATATATAAATGCTCTGAAAATTGATGTAGATATATGTGTGCTATCGAGTCTATTGTTTGATATTGATGAAGAACTTATGTATTGGCTTAAAAATAATATTTATCTCAATCGTTGACTGCCTTGGCATGGCAAAAGGTGAGGGTGATGAGAAAGGTTGAAGTGTTTAGTAGGATGAATTTTCAATCTGAATACCTAATAAGAAGATGTTCACCACAAATGGATGGCCCACATGGCCACTTTGCCAATTTCTGGGATATGAGCAATTCCTTGAATGGAGTGGCCATGTGTGATGGTGCATTATTTCTTGGTTTATATGTGGATGCAAATTGTGTTTAAATGTATTATCATGAGTGGGAGGGGGGTCGATTAAGAATATTGTTGACCTTTAGTGTTTTGTTTGATGTCAAGTAAAGATTTGAGTTTGGGTCTATTTATGTCTAGCTAGCATAGGTAGATACTATGCTTCAATGTTTTTCTTGATAACAAGCAAAGATTTGAGTTAGGAGATATTTGATGAGCAGATGTTATACCTATGTAGACTATTTTGATCTAATCTGGATTAATATTGATAGGGGGCACCTTTCATACCCATTTCTCTTCCTTTTGTAGTTACAAGTCATTTAATGCCTCTGGAAGAAAAGGAAGGAATAATGACCCTAAAAGTCCCATAATTCCAAGACTTCGATTGCAAGGCCGTGGCCACAAATCTACAAGTTGCAGCCCCCAATTTAGATGCCACATTTCCTTTTGTGTGGGAGAATAACATAAGAAAGTGCAGAATGACCATTTTGCCTTCATCGGCGGACAATATTTTTCAAATTCTCATGAAGGAAGCTAGCCCAGTCAAAGTTTCCTGAAGAAGCTATCTTTCACAAGCTTCTCAAGGAAGCTAACTCTTAAAGATATTATTCGAGAGACAGGATACTCAAAACGATTATGGGACGTTTTCCCCTAGATCATAGATCAATTCTGTATATCACTCTGAGAGAAACATCCATTATGTGGCGGATTCCTCCCTAGAATCTGGGGCTTAAGACAACAACTTTTGGAGACGAGTCATGGAGAAGAAGGAGGAGTTCCGACGATTCCCTATTCATACATGGCAGTTTCTTGCCTCTATGAACTTAAATTTTGTCTATCATTTTGTAATGCTTGAAGCTTATTTTAGGGCATTGATGTAGGCTCTTTTGAATTTACTAGTGGAGTTCAAATGCCTTAAGCAATGGGCTACAACTCTTGTCTATGAGAACTATGTAACCCTTGTGAATTTAATTGCGGATTTCTAATGTTTAGTTCTTTTGAAATGTTGTTATTGTTATTCGATTTTATTGAAGTTTTTTCCTAACTTGCATGTGCCAAGCTAACACTTGTACGTTCACTAAGCATGATGGAGGTCGAGAAACACAAATTATGCTTGGAATGGTTTAGGGTTTAGGATAGGATGTGGAATAGGCATCAAATTTTGGCATGATAAATTGATATGAACCTAGCCAACTTGTGACTAAACCCAATACCAATATTGGTGGTTCAAGAAGAATGAAAATTTGGAGACGTTGTCGAGTACTTTAACCGCCACCTACAAAGAGGTGAGAACAAAGCTTACGTAGGTATCTAGAAGAGACGCCACACAATGATCCAAGAGGAGAACCTGTCTCAAACCTAGATCAAGGGATAAGTGTTGCTCAGCTTCACTAAAATTGGAAACAAAGGTTTAGATAAGTTTAAACAACATCTTATAAAAAGATTAGGATAATTCAATGTCTCACAAAAAGCTTAAAGCTTAATTCGAAACCAACTTCCACTGTAAACACACGACCATGTCCTCTTTTTATATCCTAGGAGATTCATGGATGTTCATTAACTAGAATACATGAATTCATCTAATGCATATGTTGACCAAGACTCTTCACGGGTAAGTTCTTCTCCTTTGTGCCATTCTTTGTCTAGAGTTCGTTCAA
This sequence comes from Pinguicula moranensis, assembly GCA_028565015.1. Lineage (NCBI taxonomy): Eukaryota > Viridiplantae > Streptophyta > Magnoliopsida > Lamiales > Lentibulariaceae > Pinguicula > Pinguicula moranensis. Next base: position 13,078 of record JAOWBN010164904.1, read on the forward strand.
CATACCAACCTTCCGAATCCATGCATTTAATCCCCTTTGACTATGCCTCGTACGTGGATTTAGAACAAGGTACATGATTTCCTGCATTGTCTCATGCATGAGATTGCATGGTCCTTCTTCATGTACGAAGTGGCATCTTATATGCATGGACAATAATATCCATGAAGTGCGCTATTTTCTCCATGCATGAAATAGTTGCTAATGGACTTTAATTGTTTTCATGGGTGAACGTTAGTGTTGTCATGCATGGACATCTTGCATGAGATGTTCACTTTGCAATTTGCATCCTCATTTGCATGGGATTTCGGCTAGACACATGAATTTCTTGAATGAGCTCTTGGAATTCCTTTGCATGTCTTGCATGCATAAAGTTTCATGGAAGCACCCAAGGGTCATCTTCATGGTTTCTCCATGACCGTGCATAATCATTATGTCTCCATATTGAAACCTTACTTTGACCATACATGGATCTTATCACTTCACATGGAAAGTGAGATTGTTGAGGGGTCTTTCCATTTGTTCCATGCATGGCAACGTAGCCTTTGTTTCCCTTTCCTTGAATACTTGTTAACGGAGAGATAACACACATGCATGAGAGGTGAATATTTGTTGTGACATTTGAAATGTCTCATGCATGGACGTGGCTGCATAGTTGTGACATGGATTCCACCTTTCAAACTTCTTAGCTTCTTTTGGTCTTGATCCCAGTTGAATTCCTTCTTTGACCAAGAGATAATAATTGATGAACTTATAGGCCGTGACATTTGCGTAGGCTTTATGCATGGAATTAGGGCTTCTTCTTTCAGCCCAATCATGTACACAATGAGAGCTTTTGTGTCTTTGCATCGGTTACTCATGGTGTCTCGACCACCCCTTGCCTCGGCTTCATGAGGGGCAGCGTGGATCACATCATTCCCGCATTCTTTAAAAGGATTTACCCTCGATTCCTAACCTATATCAAATTCAAGGCGATTAATAATTTCAAAACTTTAATAGTCACCATACCCACCTTGTAAACTAATCTTATAGGTCTTTTGGTTGATATGGGCTACCACATAATCATTAACCAAAAGTAGGATTTTTGTTTGCCATTCCCCAGTCCTTGGGTGATCATGCTCCCACCCGCCTAGTTCAAACACGGTTATTCTGAATCCCGAGTTGGCTCGCTGATCATATGAGGTTTTTCTCTTTTCAATTTTAAGCTATCCCCGTTCATGCACTATCCACATAAAGTTTTTCATCCATTTGCACCTATGCTCAAGTAAACACTCAAGGATAAAAGTAGACAAAGCCAAATATGATAAGGGATCACAAACAATTCCAATGAATTCATCACATGGCACAAAAGGTTCAAGTGATTTCAAAGAAGGTCTTAAAGGATGATCATATGCAATATCTAAGGCTATGTTGAATAATGGGGTGCCTATACTTAAAGAAGACATAGGCATGTGCATTGTTCAAGCATACATTGACTATCTTACCATAGTAAAATCCATGAACATGCAAATCCTGAAAATAATCAAAGTTAAGCAAATTCGTTTGAAACAAGGAACATGAGATATACCTTCGAGACATGGCACTTCCCACCATGTTTTCCTTACCTGAACATGCGCTTGGGCTCTTATGGATACATTGTTTGTCCGATGAACTATTCACTTTCCCTTGAAGCTTTCGGCACATTGAGGTGGTTCCTTTGCATGGCTTGTTCAATCAACAGTACTCTAATGATGAAATTATTGGAGGGCTCGTTCCCTTGGCTTGGAGACCATCCTAAGGTAAGTTCCTCAGGTAGAAATACCTGTGAAACCTGCAAAAAGGAAATGACTTCCCTCGGAAAAAATCCGACGAGATGTTTAGTAGTAAAAATAAGTTTTTTTTATCCCTCTCCTTATTCTTTTTCTCCCCTTTTCCCACTTCTTTTCTATTCGAATTTTCAATCACTTCTTTTTTCTCCACTCAAACTCTTTTCACTCTTGGATTTCTTTTTTTTTTTAGCTCAACTCACTTTTTTCCTCACCCTATTTTGTTTCATTCTTTTCATTTTCAGCTTCTTTTTCTCTCTTTTGTTTTTTCTCACTCTCTTTTCTCTCACTCTCTTATTTTTCTCTTTCATTCAAATCTTGCAAGATGGCGTCTACCCATTTTTCCGTGGAGCCAGAGATGTAAGTGGTCGTGGGTTTGTCATTCTTCAATTTTACCTCCTTAAAGGATGCAACTTTGGATTAGTGTGGCTAATCTCTTTTTGAGATTGTCTCCCATGGAGGTCTCCTCATAATCATGGGTGCTTCATTCGTACTACGTTGTGGTTGGCCTTGAGGCTTCCATCTCTCTAGTCGATCAAGTTGTTCATTGATCATTTAACCCAATCGCCTCCTTGTCAGCACATGTCTCGCCCCTGTTCATGTTTCTTGAGGTGCACGGGCATTGATGGCATCAATCTGCTCATGCATATGTCGTACTTGGGTGATTCAACTAGCTTACAACCTGTGGATAATTCGACTAGCTTACAACTTCCTGATACTAAGTTCAAGGTTGATCACGTTCTGCCTACCCCCAGCATCAGCGTATTGCTAAAGAAAGACCTCTGGCCTAGTCTACTTTGTGTTGGACACCTTAAATCCAAGGATGTCTTTAGAGAACTCCATCTAGCCCGTTGGAGGTCGGGTTACCTAAATATAATTGTGAGCCCTTTAGTTGCTGAAACAGTCATTTTGTGGGAAGAGGTAGAGGTCGACCCAATGAGCCTCATAGATAATGATAAAGATAGGCTTCTCAACTAGCTCATAGACCCTTTTATTCCAATGAGTAGTGTACAGGTGACCCTCAGCCATAAATGATTTTTTTGGGTGAAGGTATATGGCATCCCCTTGCATGCATAGGATAGTGATTCCCTGGAAAACATTGATGGCACCATAGGAAGGTTGGTACGTATTGATGACACCACAATCAAAAGAAGATACCTGGAAGATGCCCAACTCCTTATTGAAGTCCCCATGAGTAATCAGGTCCCCACTAGAATTAATGTTGTCATAGATTGTATTCCCTACTTGCGTCATGTTAAGGAGATTGCCACTAAATTTAATTGCATACTATGGGACGACTTGGATAATGAACTGTTTGATATTAGCACAAATTGCAACTTTGAATGGCTTGGTCAAGAATCTAATGTTGGGACTGCAAACTCATTGGTTAACTCGGTAGGAACTACCAGGGGGCTACCTGGTAAGCAGGCTAGTAAGAATAAGGTGTTCGGGTCTCTTGCACAAGATACTTCACGCAACTGCTCTAATAATGCAGTTGTTGAGGCCTCTAAAGGTACATGGATCCTAGGCAAGCTTGAATGGTGGCCCCAATCTCTCTCCCAAATGTTGTCCCAAGAGACTGTGGTGGATGTGCCTGTTCCAACCATGAGCTTAGGAGATCCTAAGCAATCAGCATTACAGGCCCTCGTCACTCTGACAACAGACACCACCTTGATAGGAAAATGGTTCCGGAGACTGTAACTAGCCTGTAGGAGAATAATGCTCCTAGCGTTTCTCCGCTAGTGCTACAACAACAGGACCAGGATGCTGCCCCTCTTACCATAGAAGAGGAGAGAGAGCTAGAAATTTAGAATGAAAATTAGGATGAAGCTCATATTCACATCCCTAAATAGCATGAGGTTGAGGTTGTATGGAACCAGAGTCTGAGAGAGAACTTCCCACGCCTTGGTATACAAGGAAAATCAACCCCTTCACGTAAGAAGATCAAAGTCAGGGGTGGATGACCTAAAACTCGAAGCCGAACTCAAAATGAAGTTAAATTAGTACGCGAGAAAGAGATTGATAACATAGATGAATGGATTGGGAATCTGATTAACCAAAATTCAGTAAGGACATGTGGAACTTCTCATCAACCCGACTATATAAGAGCTTAAGATGATTTAGCCATGTATATTGACGAAGATCTTACATAACCTACGGCCCTAACACTGCTATGTGCTGAGATATACTCAAAGTCTTAACTCAAAGCAGTACAACTCCAAGGGGATTTCTACTAAATTTAATTGCATAATATGGGATTATTTGGATATTGAACTGCCTGATATTAGCTTGAGTTGTTGCTCTAAATGGCTTGGTCGGGAATCTAAAGGTGGGACCGATATCTCATTGGATAATTCAGTATGACCTGCCAGTGAGCTACGAGGTAAGAAGGCTATTAAGAATGAAGCGGTAGGGTCTCCAACACAAGATACTGTGCACAACTACTGTGGTGGATATGCAACCTTGAAGGGATTGCTATCCCAAGAGACTGTGGTGGATATGCATGTTTCAACAATGAGCTGAGGAGACACTAAGCAAATTGCATTAAACACCCTCATCACTCAGACAGATGACACCGACTCGGTTGAAAATATGGTCCCTGAGACTGTGAGTAGCCTTCAGGAGAATAAAGTTCCTACCTCATCTCCTAAAGTGTTAAAATATTGTAACCAGACTGATCCCCCTCTTACCATAGCAAAGGAGGGAGAGATGGAAATTCAGAACAAAACTCAGGATGAAGCTCAGATCCACATTCCTAAACAGCATGAGGTTGAAAGGAACCTGAGTCTGGGAGAGGACTTCCCACCCCATGGTGTACAGGGAAACTCAACCCCTTCACCTAAGAAGATCAAAGTCAGGGTAGGAGGTCCTAAAACTCAAAGCCAAACTCGAAAGGAAGTTGACTTAGTACGCGAAAATGAGACTGCAACATTAGATGACTGGATTGGGAACCTGATTAACCAAAATTCACTAAATCCCTGTGGTGAGCTACCTAGCAATGAACCTGTCATCACGCTGGACTAGATAAGAGGTGAAGCTAAATTAGCAATGTGTATTGGTGAGGACCTTAACATAACATACGATCCTAACCCTGCAATATGTCGAGATATGCTCATGAATCTGAACTCTAAGCAGTTCAGATAAAACCCCTCTTAAGGGAAACATGATCTCTGGTAGCCAACTGCCAGAACAGATAAAACCCCTCTTATGAAACTGATCACTTATAATGTGAGGGGGCTTGGGACTCAAGGTAGGAGGAAGAGGGTTGAGGATCTAATAACCTAGCAGAAAGTTGATTTCATAATCTTACAAGAGATTAAGTTGGAAACTGTCGATAAGAAACTCTATGAATGCCTGTGGTATGACTTGGATTTTGATTGGATATTTAGGCCTTGTTTTGCGCAGGCCTTCTTCTACTTCTTCTTCTACTCCTTCTACTACTTCTTCTACTACTTCTTCTTATTTTTTAAAGGGGCCCTGTTTTGCGCAAGTACTTAAAAGATTACTA
>JAOWBN010165014.1:0-18385 GCA_028565015.1 Pinguicula moranensis
CAGGATTTGCCGGTAGTGCTGGGAGCATGCTGCGTGCTGCACAACATATGCGAGATGAGGAATGAGCAGTTGGAACCAGAGCTCGAGTTTGAGCTCGTTGATGATGAGATGATTCCTGAGATTGGATTGAGATCGGTGAATGCGATGAAGCAAAGAGATGCTATTGCTCATACTCTTCTGCACCATAACCATGCTGGCACATCGTTTCTTTCTTAGAAACTCATACATTTATTCTCCTTACACCATAGAGATAGTAACAATTTGGTGAAGGGGCACAAGCTCTTCCTCATGGTTTTGATGCCTTGTAGTTTCCCCCCTGATCAAACTGATACTCGTGATGTTCTTTTAGGCTGGAGTTTTTCATACACAGAAGCCACACAGACACACTTAGTTAAGCTTTACACAATTAACAGTGATTTAGGTACCAGACTGATTAGTTCATTCCATGTAATACTTTCGACAGATTTGTATTCTCACCTTGAGAAACATCAAAGTTTAATTTGTGTACGCTGTAAACGATATAGTCTTGTCTACTTCATAATCCTTTTTGAGCAAAATATGTGTATCTTAGTGTGTTAAAACATCAAATAGACAACAGCCGTTCTTGCTGGGAGCTAGCTTCTGAAACAAGTAAGAACCGTAAGATATAGAAAATCCCATATTCACAGCTATCTACGATATATTACTAACTTTTGCCATTACTATACACCAATTCAAATTAATTTGAATGGCGGCTCCGACACCCTCCCTCAATTTGAAACTATAGTTTTCATACCCAATTTGTCAAGTACGTCATTAAGAGACTTGGTGCCTACTGTCTTAGTTACAATATCAGTTAATTGATCCTCTGATAGTACGAATGGTAGCTTAATAACTTTAGACTCCAAATGGCTTTAGTCCTATCATGTTGAATTAGATTGTGTGATCTATCAATCGCGGCTTTATTGTTACAATACAACTTCATCCGTTGTTTAAGCTCATATCCCAGCTCAGTCATAAGCATTCGTATCCACACAAGTTAACAAAACCCCTTGGCCACTCCTCTGAATTAGGGGTGAGCCAAAAAATCGTTGGTTATTCGGTTAACCAAAAAACGACAGTTAATCAAACAGAATAATCGATAATTTTTGGTTATTCAATTTGATTTTTAGTTATAATTGAAAATCGATTGATAATTGTTGGTTATTCAATTTGATTTTTAGTTATAATTGAAAATCGATTTTTTTTTAGTTTTTTTAGTTTATAAAATTTTGATAAAGAAAACCTTTTTTTCTACAATAAGGATGAAAATGAGATTTTTTTGGTGTGGAAGCAATATGACACAAATAGATATTCAATCTTAGCCATTCATCCTAAATTTATATTAATTTTAGGGATTCATCTTTATATTTCCACTAAAAAAAATATTTTCACTGGATTCTCTCCTACCACAAAGTATTTCTTCAAAAATTATGATAGATTAATTACAGCTAAGATTGATAATAGACCCATTCAACATATTTAAGAATCAACAAGGGATTCCTAATATTTCTACACTTCTAAGATCTGAAATTTTGATTGTGATTTTCTCGGGAGAGAGAACAAGAAGTTAGACTTTTTCAAATGCAAAATCATAGATGGAGTAGTTTCTTGATGGAGCACCGGTTATATCTATTTCCGGTTAGATTTTTCAGTTGATGTACATGTACTTGTGGAAGAATTACCCTAGGCCAAGTAAACCTTGTATAAGTTGAGTAAGCATATTCCCTTGTGTATTACTAGTCTTAAAGTGACTTGTATATCATTAGTGAACTCAAACTAGAAACCGTAATGTTCATATTGATGATTAAAGCTCGCAAAAGATACATAAGAACCAAAAGTTAAGGCGCCATGCTCCAACAAGGCGACGAAAATGTTCCTCTTACCTATATGTGAGAAATTGACGTTATATCAAAAAGTCAACACGACATCCTAAAATCAGATGAAAGCCAATAGAAAACTAATAACCCGCTCCCGATCCTTTTAGTGTGGATATATTTTTTTCTGATGTCTAGTGAGAAGGTCTTTTGCTTCTTTATAGATTTTACTTAGCAACCACTACCCTAACGGCTATCTGCATCCAAAAATATACAAGCAAATCTGCTATCTCTAATACTAGCAAGCTCTTGTAACTGATGGCTGATCCAGAAGCAGTTGCTACTGCAACAACAATCTTCCTGATGAGAAGCAAAAAACACTAGCAAAGTTGTCATAACGACCTCAAAAACTAGCCAATCTTGAGCACCTATGACTTTACAACCAGAGGCTACGACTAGCAACAACAATCCTCTTGCAACTGAGCTAAGCAATGACCTTCTGCCAGCAAAACCACTTTAGGAAGAGGAATGGCAAACTGTGAGCAGGAACAAAAATGAGCATAAACCTGTTGCAGCTCAACAAAGCAAGTAAAAGACAGGACTCTCAAGCTACATAACAAGGCTTAGAGATGAAACAGTTTCATACCACATAACCAACTTTCCATAGACGTGGATGAAGCAAGTTATGGAACTCCTTGTCTCCTGCTTCAGATACATTAGGGATGTGCACATACGCAAACATCTAGATCGTTAATGGAAACGATATGCTTTTATTAGATTTAGGAAGTTAGAAACAACACTGCAAGGGGGAGTAGTTGGCACTTACTGGATCAAGGTGAGCTTGATCAGAGCAAGAAAACTGTTGCTATCCGTAAGGATAGATAACAATGCAGTACACCATAAACCACAACAGAAGGGTGCCACAACACCTCAGTTAGCATTGCAAGGAAAAGTTGGTACATGAGCGCTAAAATTGAAGTATGCTCCTTTACCGGAGGAGACTCTGTGGCTAATGGATTGCATCATAGGCGAGCCGAGGCCACAAAATGGAACTGAGAAAATAGAACGTGCTCTACAAGAAGCTAGCTATGAAGAGGCTACAATTGCACCACTGGAAGGTGGTTAAATCCTGATGAGCCTAACTTTCGAGTAACAAAATCTGAAGTTGTTTGCTAATGAACTTGTCTGGATGCAATTAAGAATCAGTAAGGTTCATGATGGACTTGCTAACAAAGGGGCAGGTTGAGCAACTTGGATATGTATTCGAGGGACACAACTAACCTGCTGGAATGATCGCTTCTTCATTGAAGTAGCAAACTAGGCCGGGAAGTAAATCAAAGTGGCAACTTGCACTTCTAAAAAAACAAATTTGAGAGCTAGAAAGGTGCTGATAGTGATAGAAGTCATGGACAGGCACGGTGGAGGTTGAGATGGCAGAATATATAATCAACTTGTTCGCGCAGGAAGAAATCAGTCTAACTCCACCTTAGGAAGTGAGGTTTAAAACGGCAATTGGGGGACTAGTGGTGTGGCAAGGGAACAAAGTTATAGCGCGGGGCTCGATGGGGGGGGGGGGGGAGGAACAATCAACCATCTAAGCGATAAAGATTTCCCTTTCCTAGAATCGTCAGCCTCTGAATTTTGAACCCTCCGACCAGTACCCCCAAGCATATGCGAGGGAGGCAAGGCTACGACAATAATTGCAACGGCTAATTCTAAAATAGCCGTTCTTACTTGGATTTCTGTCAAGGAAGTCAGAACAAGCGAGGCAAAACAGAGATTGTTGACAATTGGTTTCGCGAAATCAATCAAGCCTATGATACACGAAAGAGTGGGTGTGCAAAACACCTATGCTGGGATTGAAAAGTACAAACAATAGTGATGAGATCTAGAATGCCGATGACATTATCCAAGGAGCACACTATAAGGTCGGACTAGCACGAGGCACTTGGACGTCCCCTAAGGGACTAACATGAGAGTTAGGACAAATGACTCGAGGGATCAATCAAGCAATGGAACCAAGTGCCATGTGGTGAAGAACCTAAGACACTCCATGATATAACCCATGCTACGTCTCGAGGAGCCAACAGAAGTATGGAGACCTGTGCTACATCTCGAGGAGCAAACCACGAAACCGAGGAGATGTAGAATCCTCTAAAACTACCAAGTGGGCCCAGTGCTACAGAAAGGATGAAAAGGGATCAAGGAAAACCTTGTGGTGTTGATCCAAAAAGCAAGGGACGAGGCAATCCAAGCAAGACACCACCCATTGGGCCGTACAAACTCAAAATGTTTGTCTAGTCCACAAACTAGCAAGTGTGAACACATGCATGACTATGCTTGTGTAATTTTTGACCAACAAAGTCATGGATCTAAGAAGGCATGGTCAACCATCATTTAAGAAGCTAAAATAATGCCAAAAATCATGGTCTAACATATTAAAGGCTTGAAGTTTGAAGGTCATAGTCAAACGTTTATCCAAGACAATGAAGTTGGAAAGTTGTTCCAAAAACTTGACCACCTCATGGATTCTTCAAAGGGGCACGACCAAGGGCCTCAAAGGGAGTCAATGGTATTACTTAGGTCCAAGACAAAAGCCATTGGAAGGTTGCTCACAGCTGGACCAATTCAAGACCTTTCATGTTTTGGTCAAAATGCATTAAATTAGGGACATGTATCTAAACTAGGATGCTAAATGAACATTGTAACCTATATAAAGGGGCCTAGGTCTAAACTTAAGGGACTTAGTTAGTTTTTGATTAAGCTTTATGCTTTGTGAGACATTAAGTTCTCATACTCTTTTATAAGACTTTCTCTTTTGACTTATCTATTACTTTGTTTTGAGTTTTTGTGGCATCGAGCAAGACTTATCCTTTGGATCTTGGTTAAGACAAGCTATCTTCATTGGTTCAATCGGTGGCGTCTTTATTTTGAAACACACCAAACACGTAGGCTAGGTTCTCACCTCATTATAGGTAACGGGTCAAGTACTCAACAATATTTTCAAATTTTTGATTCTTTTAAACCACCAATATTGGTATTGTGTTTAGGCACAAGTTGGTTAGGTTCCTATTTGGTACCAGAGCTCCCTCTTGATTTTTTTGACTCTGTCCCTGGATGAAACACGGGTCGCATCATTCCCCCACTCTTCAAAAGGATTTATCCTCAAATTCGTACCTTCATCAAACACGAGCCAATTAGTATCTTCATTCTGTGTATTGAACTCACCTTGTAGGTTTGTCTTGTAAGCCTTCTCGTGCTTCATTCTGACAGTATTGTCCTTCCTTGTACCACCTAGATGTAAGTTCTTGCTCAAGAGCCAAAGTGGTGAATGCGATGATGGCCTAAGTTCAGTGAAAAACTTGAAATGTGAACATTTGTTTGTAGGATTCCAAAAATGTCAATCAAACCAAATTGATCTCTCATAACTTCATTATGAAATTCTTTTACTTACATGTTGTGCACTATATGATCACTCAACGTTCCTATGACTTGGATCAATTCAAAATGTCCCATAACATCATGCAACTTATACTTTAAACATATGGGCATACATGATTGAGGTACAAGATTTAAACATGTGTCATACCTCACGGTCTCGCTGGATGTTAGACTTTCTTAGGAGGTAAATATGACATGGAAAACAAAGACTGATGTGTGCACGTTCTTGAGGTATTTCCTACCACATACTAGCATGTGAAAAGTGAAAGGTGGAATATGCCTTTGGTTCCATTCAGGACTAACAGCCTTTTGGTTACCTTGAGTTATACCCGAATGAATATTTCCTTGTCCATATTCCTCCTCAAACAACTCTTTCATCTGTGCTGGCTGATTTGGGAAAAATGCTCCCAACATGATACAATTCTATGGCTCAGTCCCTCAGTCTAGAGGTAGGTTAGGGGTGACACTCTAGAAGACACATCTTGAAAAAATTGCAAAACAAAGTTTACTTTGCTCGGAATTAATCCGGCCATTTCACTAGTTTGAGTGCGAAGGAGGGTAAAAACTCGGATCCTTTCAAGAGTTTCCTTGACAAGTTTTGTCCTTTTACCCAAGTCACCATACTCACTCAAGGGTAGAACAATTATATTGACATGTAAAAATGGTTTAAATCCAAGAACGTCCTTACAATGTGAGAACTTATTTTCAATTTCAACATGTATCAAACAATGTTACCACATTTTCACGAGATTTTCAAGGAAATGACCATGCAATATTTCTAACACCGTAGCTATATCAAAACACAAATGCATACACAATTTTCTTTCTCGAAACAAGAATTCATTTGACACGAAAAAAATTCAAATGCATTTTTTTTCACATTCATTGACGATATTGCCAAAATCAAGACCTTGTGCATATCAATCCTGAAAGTATTTAAAGTTTAGTGAACTTGTATATAACAAGGAACCGGAGCTATACCTTTGGGACATGGAATTTCCCACCATGTTTGCCTTACCTCGACTTGAACTCGGACCTATACGCCCATGGTTACACCGTTTGGCCAACGACTTGTTCATTTCTCCTTGAAGTGCCTTGGTTACCTCGATGGGGCTCCTTGGCATGGTTGCTTTGGTCAATGGTTCTCCGATTGTGAATTAAATAGAGGACTCGTTCCCCCAACTTGGAGACCATCCTAAGGTGAGCTCCTTTTGCAGAACATCATGTGAGTCCTGCAAAAAGGAAAGAACTTCACTAGGAAAAGATCCGACGAAATGGTTAGGACAAAATAATTTTTTGTTCCTCACTACCTTTACTTTTTTTTTTCTTATCCTCTCTTTTTCTTTCTCTAAGCATCATTTTACCTCTCTTTTCTCAATCACTTCATTTCGTTCAATGCCCTCCTTCTGCTTTCTACACTCTTTCTTTTCACTCGACTCATTTTTCTTTTATCTTCCTTTTCACTCGAGGTCTTATTCAATTTTCCTTATCTCGACTTGTAGAAATCAATGATATGAACCTAGCCAACTTGTGAATAAATCCAATACCAATATTGGTGATTCAAAAGGATTGACAATTTGAAAACTTTGTTGAGTATTTGACCCGTTACCTATAATGAGGTGCGAACCAAGCCTATATGTTTGGTGTGTTTCAAAATAAAAGACGTCACCAATTGACATGAAGATAACTTGTCTCAACCAATATCCAAAGGATAAGTCTTGCTCGACGCCACTAAAACTTGAAAGAAAGTAATAGATAACTAAAAAGAGAAAGTCTTATAAAAGACTAGGATAACTCAATGTCTCACAAAACATAAAGCTTAATCAAAAACTAACTTAGTCCCTTATATTTTGACCTACATCCTTTGTATAGGCTACAATGTTCATTTAACATCCAGTCTAAATACATATCCCTAATTTAATACATTTTGACCAAAACATGAAAGGTCTTGCATTGGTCCAACTTTGAGCAACCTTTCAATGCCTTTTGTCTTGGACCTAGGCAATACCATTGACTCCCTTTAAGGCCCTTGGTCGTGCCCCTTTGAAGACTCAATGAGGTGGTCAAACTTTTGGAACAACTTTCCAACTTCATTGTCATGGATAAACGTTTGACCATGACCTTCAAACTTCAAGTCTTTAATATGTTAGACCATGACTTTTGGCATTATTTGAGCTTCTTAAATGATGGTTTACCATGCCTTCTTAGATCCATGACTTTGTTGGTTGAAAATTACAAATGCATAGCCATGCATGTGTTCACACTTGCTAGTTTGTGGACCAGACCAACGTTTGAGTTTGTATGGCCCAATGGGTCGTGTGTTGCTTGGATTACCTCGTCCCTTGCTTGTTGGATCAACCCCAAAAGGTCTTCCTTGATTCTTCTTCACCCTTTCTCTAGCATTGGTCCCACTTGGTACTTTTATGGGATTCTTCATTGCCTCGGTTTTGTGGTTTGCTCCTCGAGAGGTAGCACAGGTCCTCAGACTTGTGTTGGCTCCTCAAGACATAAAATGGGTTATATCATGGAGCGTCGTAGGTTCTTCACCACATGGCACTTGGTTCCATTCCTTGATTGATCCCTTGAGTCATTTGTCCCTAACTCTCATCGTCAGCCCTTTAGGGGAGGTCTAAGTGTCTCGTGCTAGTCCGACCTCATAGTGTGCTCCTTGTATCATGTCATAGGCAATCTAGATTACATCAAATATTGGGACTAAAGTGGTTGAAGATATGGAGAAGTCATTCCAACAATAGGCTATGATGGAACACTCGGCCCAACAAGAATGAGACGACCCAATAGAACAGAATTTGGTTTCCAAACAATAAGGAAAAATCTCCGAATAGACTACAAAAGAGGAATTTTTGCATACTCAGACCCATCAGTCTACTGAGTAGGCTGTAATGGCCCAAATGGTGAAAAAAGAGCCCAAGCCAATGTGTGAGACAACTTAAGCCTGAAACAAATAGAAAAAGAAGAGATTCTCGGGGATAGAAAATGTAGAGAAATAGAGAGAGCAACTTCAAAGGATGATAGATTTCTACCTTGATATGGCGAGTACCCCAGAGGAAGCCTGTTGGTAGGTGTGTGTGTGTTAGTTGGAAAGCTCCCACCTAACACACGTACACTTCCACCTAACACACATACACTCATGCCTATATAAGAGGTATCAAATGTACGAGAAAGATGATTCATTAAATAACAAATGTTTCCGTTTCCGTTTACAAAGTTTTCCACCTTTTCAATTCGGTATTAGAGCACCGTTACAACTTTACCACTCCCACCCTAATTCCAGTGTCGTTACTGCTCCTCCTTTGCCAGAACTGATCCCAAAATACATCCCATTTTCTCCTCTATTGGATCTGTTATGTACCTGGCAGTTTTTGGCCACTACCTCCATACACGCACCATCGCCGGAAAATACAACCTGCGGTAGTTTTCGCCATTTTTGGCCACATCCGAAGTTAGAATCACCGGAAACCACCATCGTTGCGATCATTGTGAAAAGAGCTTTCTGCACATAGGTCGCACGCTACCACTGCCGTTGGAGCTCGGAGATAGAATATTCGTCTCAGTTTGCTCATTTCTAATTGATTTTGGTTGATTTTATGCCGTTTAATGTATATTGATATTTTATTGGATATGGTGAATTATTTGAGTAGATTTATCGTATTTTCCTAAAATTGGGAATCCAATTAGGCACTGTTGATGTTGTTTTTGGATTGCGTATCGACGGTGGAGTGTTTAAACGTGTGGATTATTGTGTGATTGTATTATGTGGGTTGTGTTGTTGCTGTGATCAGTTGGGATTTGAGCTACTGTGTGAGAAATATCAGGGACAAGCGACAATGCGGTTAAACAAGTATTGGAGGTCCTGAAGAACCTCAATCCTGAGGTGCTCGGATCCTTGGTTGGGCTCATAAAGAGAGCGAATGCCTCAACCTCGGCCGTTGTCCCTGCTACTGCTACGATCAAACTTGATCTTCGATCGATTGATTTGAAACCTGATGGATCTACTACATATCTTAGTTGGTCTCGTAGATGGATCTGTTACATATCTTAGTTGGTCTCGGAGGATTGAGACCATCCTAGTAGGGCAAAGCCTGAATGGCTTCTTGAAGGAGTGTGAATCGAGGAGTGACATCAATTCTACTACAGAGTGGAAAGTTACTCATGCTCAGCTATGTATCTAGTTTTTGAACTCGATGACTGCTTCTGTTGTTTCTACTATGGATGGCCTTAGCTCGGTGAGTGAGATGTGGGCTAGTCTGAATACCACCTATTCAAGAACTTAAAACCAGATGAGGGTATTTCATCTTCAGTTGGAGATCGATGTAGAGGTCTATGGGGAGAAGTCTATTCAGGATTATTCTGGTTTCTTGAAGCGATTGTGGACTGAGATGAACCACTATGACCCATTGTCCAGCTATAGTGACTCGAAATGTAAAATGCAACAATGTTTTGAGAAAGAAAGGACTATGAAATTCTTGAGGATCTAAATTCATTCTTTCACTCGAGGCGATCAGTTTTATTGTCCCAGACCAAGATTTCATCACTTGATGAGGCTATTACTGCTATGATTCAGGCCGAAAGTGAAATGAGGATACATACACTCTACACTGAGTATAGTTTCAGGCACGAAGGCTCTGGCTACTGCTAGTTCACGGGTGGCTGGAGCACAGGGGGAGACTCGCAGTTGTTATCAGTGTGGAGCGATTGGCCACTTGATTGAGTTTTGTCCGAGGTTGTACCGTGAGAGAGATTTTGTGGGCAGACGTAGATTTGGAGGTAGAGGTAGATCCCGTGGAGGTAGGAGAGGTGGTTCTAGGGTTGGTGGCCGAGGAGGCTATGCACTAACATAATGGTGGATGCTGATGATGGGATACTATGGGGAGTACTGTGACTATTGAGGAAGATCGAACATTCTTTGACATACTCCAGAGGAAACTCAAAAGCGTGAGGATAGGCACTGATACACCTATCTCATCTAACTTCTCTTGTAACGTTTCTTTGGCCGCAGATTTCACAGGTATTTATGGCTTACTAGCCCTGGCGTCTCCTACTACTGGCTCTTCAGATTGGATCATTGACTCTGAAGCTTCTGGACACGTGACGGGTGTTGCTAAGGAGTTCCACTCTTATACTCCTTTAACAAATTCGTTGAGTCTTAAGATAGCCGATGGCACTGATCGGCCAATAGTGGGTAAGGGTACAATGTAGTATACCAACACTTTGACTTTGTCCAAAGTTATGTATGCTCCTTCATTTCCCGTTAACCTCCTCTCCATAAATGCCATTATTAACCAATTATTGTACTGTATTGTTTGGTATACCTCAGGTGATCTTCCGAGAGAAGAAGATAGGCAGGGTACTTGGGACTGGGATATGGCGTAGTGGCTTATGGTACATGGATCAGAAAGGATTCGACTCAGCCCTTTCATCCATCATGGAGAGACCTAGAGAAAACACCACTGTGAAAATCTAATGCCTCATCATAGGCGATTAGGTCATCCCTCTTTCTTGACTTTGAGTCGACTTTATCCTCACCTATTTTCTACAGTGAATAAAGAAAAGTTAATTTGTGATGCTTGTGAGTTGGGCAAACATATCAGAAGTTCTTATGTTAGTTGTGTTAGTCGGAGTTCGCGTATTTTTTATTTGATCCATTCGGATGATGGGGGCCTTGTCCAATAGTCACATTCAATGGATTTCATTATTTTGTGTATTTCATTGATTGTTGCTCCCGTGTCACTTGGCTATATTTAATGAAAAACAAGAGTGTTGTACTTGCCAGTTTCAAGGATTTTCACGAAGGAGTACAGATTCAATATGGTGCAGTAGTAAAGGGATTGAGATCTGATAATGGGACAAAATACACCAACAGGGCATTCACATAATATTTGCCATCACAAGGTATTAAACATCAAACTACCTACCCATACATACTAGAGCAAAATGGGGTAGTTTATAGAAAAAATTGGCATCTTCTTGAGATGGCTAGAAGTATGATGTTCACCATGAATGTCCCAAAATATTTGTGGGAACAAGCAGTTCTTACAGCCACATTCCTGATTAACCGATACCATCTCGAGTGTTAGATTGGAAATCTCCATTTCAGATATGGAATGGAACAAAAGGGGACACTATTCAGTTGAGAACCTTTGGTTGTGTATGTTTTGTACAGGATAATAGACCAAAGGTTGGAAAGTTGGATCCAAGGGCTATCAAGAGTTTGTTCGTAGGATACTCGATGACCCAAAAGGGTTATGTGTGTTGGAGCCCGATTGAGCGGAGATTGTTTGTAAGTATGGATGTTAGATTTCGGGAGCATGAGCCGTACTTCCAGTAGGGGACCTTCTCATCTCTTAATGGCTCGCTTGATAATGCACGGCGAGAGGGGGAGAACAATCGTGACAACAGAGATGAGAGCAGGAGTGATAGGGGAACATGTGATAGTACGAGTGGGAGACATTTCCTGACCTTTTCCGACGAGTGAGTCGGATGCCGTAGAGAAAAAGCTTCCGGCTCAGAGGGAGTCGTCGTTGGTATATACGAGACACTATCCACATACTCGATGGCAGAGGGGAGAGGAAACTAGAGAGGTTCCAGAGTCACCTGCACCAGTTCCATGTCCAAGGTCATTGCCTGCTTCGACTCTGGGGGCACCTTCATCTTCATCTTCAGGTGATACTACTCCTCTCACACTGATATTCCTACTCCTCTTACTGATATTCATGTCCCTGATATTACTGTTAGGAGGACCACTCGCAGCAATGCAAGTGTTCCACCAAATAGATGTGGTTTTTCCCCTAATATTTCCTATCCCCATGATATTGCTAACTCGATATCTAACTCCCTTATACTCCCTGAACATGGAGCATTCATTGCATCTTTGGACATTGACTCTATTCCTAAGTGTTGGCAAGTGGCCAAGGCAGACTCGAGATGGAAAGCGAACAATGATAGAGGAACTTGAGACCCTTACAAAAAATAAAATATGGCGTCTTGTGACACTGCCATCAGACAAGAAGGTTGTTGGATGTAAGTGGGTGTTTACTGTGAAGCAAAACCCCGAGATCAGAGTGGAACACTATAACGCACGACTGGTAGGCAAAGGATACAGTCAGGTGTATGAGAATGATTTACGATGAGACGTTTGCACCTGTGGCAAAAATGAGCACAGTTAGAACTTTGGTCTCTATAGCAGCGAATAAATAGTAGAACCTACATCAGCTGGATGTGAAGAATGCATTTCTTCATGTTGATCCTGAAGAAGAGGTGTACATGGAGATTCCTCCAGGATTTGGCAACAGTAAGACTGAGGGTCAGGTTTGCAATCTTGAAAAATTATTGTATGGTTTGAAACAATCTGCTCGAACCTGGTTTGAAAGGTTCAGGAAGGCCATGATTGGCATGGGTTATCAGCAAACCAATGCCGACCATACTGTATTCTTCAACAAGGATGGGAGTCATACCCCAATGCTAGCAGTATATGCGTATGACATGATCATTACTGGTGATGATGAGAACGAGATTGCAAAACTAAAGGTGAGACTGGGCAAGGAGTTTGAGTAATGGATTGGGGCCGGTTGAAGTATTTTCTTGCGATTGAGATAGTTTGTGGGCCAAAGGAAAATGTTCTGTTCCAGCGGAAGTATTTTTTTGCTCCAAGAGACGGGTATGTTGGGCTGCAAGCCCGCAAAAATGCCAATTGACCAAAGGTTGAAGTTGAGTGCAGAAGGCAGCGAGCCAGTTGATAGGGAGCAATATCAAAGGTTGGTCGGTCGACATATATACCTAAATCATACTCGACCAACTATATAATTTGCTGTGAGTATGGTAAGTAGGTATATGCATGACCCTATAAAGGGTCACCTGGATGCAGTGCACCAGATATTGAGATGCTTGAAGAGTGCACCGGGAAAAGGTTTGATCTTCATAAAGAAATGACATCTGAATATCGAGGGATACTGCGACTCAAAATGGGCCAGCTGTGCTGATGATAGAAGGTCCACGTCTGTTTATTGCATGTTTGTAGGAGGCAATTTAGTCTTTGGGCAGAGTAAGAAACAAACAGTCGTGACTCGTTCTACAGTTGAGGCAGAATACAGAGCAATGGCCTTGAATGTTGCTGAGATGATTTGGTTTAGATCAATACTTATGGAACTCAAGATGAATTCAGATCCGAAATTACAATTATGGTGTGATAGCTAAGCATTGCCAACAACCCAATACAATATGATAGAACCAAGCATGTGGATATTGATAGGTTCTTCATCAAAGAAAAAATAAATAGCAGGTTGTTGGAACTGAGTCACATAGTCACCAAAGAACAAGTTACTGATTTGTTGACTAAAGGCCTTAGTTCCCTAGATCTTGGAAGACTTTGTAACAAGATGGGTTTAGTTTATATCTTTCGCCCATCTTTAGGAGGAGTGTTGGGTAATGGAGTTAGGTGACTACCTAACTCCCACCAACCAAGCTCCCACCTACAAGCCCACCTACAACACGACTCCTATATATGTATCGTGAAAATGTGATGCAATTACAAGATTCAATAGTTTCCCGGTTTCATTTTACAATTACATCCCCATGGAGCAACTGAATTAAATATCAAATCAACCAAGATATCAAAACTTCAATCCACGAAAGAATGATCATCCTAATTTTTCATGAAGCAACAACCAAAATGATTTGAATCCTTCGGGACAGATGTCATTCCAAGGACCAAGGCCTTTCTAGGGTCAACAATAAGTGCAGAGGCCACAAGGGAACGTGCAACATTAGCATTTGACCTCAGATGATTTGATAACTCAAGTGGCGTTGACTTCAAAGAACAACCAAAACCTTCAAGATTTAGTGGCACAGTGGGCCACCGCATCACAGCGATTTATGCAAGAAACTAACTTAAAGGATCAAACAGTAGCTATGAGGAATCTGGAAGCTCAGGTGGGACAATTAGCAAAGCAATTAGCAGAGACCCCCTGGAACATTGCCAAGCAACATTGAAGTGATTCCTAAGGAGCTATGCCAAGTTGTAACCCTGAGAAGTGGGAAAGAGGTAGAAATTATATCCAAGGATACCACACCGACAAAAAAGGAAGAGGCCACAAACTCTGAAGAAATTATACCTCAGAAAGAGGAAGATAAAAAAGTATCGGTTCCATTCCCACAGAGATTAAAACAAGGAAAACTGGACAAGCAATTCCAAAAGTTTCTAGATGTTTTTAAGAAACTGCATATTAACATTCCATTTGCAGAAGCTTTGGAGAAGATGCCATGCTACATGAAGTTCATGAAGGATATTCTATCCAACAAGAGGAGATTTGGAGATTATGAGACTGTGGCTCTCACAGAGGATTGCAGTGTCATCCTCCAAAAAATGTTACCACCGAAGCTAAAAGATCCAGGGAATTTTACTATCCATTGTTCTATTGGAAATTCTACATTTTTAGAGCTTTGTGCGATCTAGGCAAGCTTTAATCTTATGCCTCTGTCGATTTTTCAGAAGTTGAGATTAGGTGAAGCCAGGCCCACCACAATCTCCCTACATCTGGCAAATAGATCCATCAAGCACCCGAGAGGAATCATTGAAAATGTCCTTATCAAAGTGGATAAATTTATCTTCCCAACTGATTTCTTTATTCTGTATATGGAGGAAGATAGAGAAATCCCCATTATTCTGGGAAGGTCGTTTCGCAACAGGATGTGTACTCATTGATGTCCAAAGAGAAGAGATGATTCTCAGAGTCCAAGGTGAAGATGTTAAATTTAATGTGTTTGGGGAAATAAAATAGCATGACCACATAGATGATTGTTTGAGTGTAGAGGCTACTGAACAATTCAACCAGCCTGACTATGCATACCATTGGAGTGATCTGGAAAATTGTTTAGTAAGTTTTGATCCCCTTATCCTAGAAGAGCTTGGAGTCAAAGAATGCACCAACTGGTTGGATGCTAATGAAGGTAAGGGAAAAGCTTATTTTGAAATTTTGGGAGAACGCCCTGCATCTCAGAGTATTTGAATCACGCAACCACTTATTTTGGAGCACAAATCATTGCCCACACATTTAAAGTATGCATTCTTGGGCACTGATGAAACATTTCCAGTTATCATTTCGAGTTCTCTTTTACATCAACAAGAAGGCAGTCCACTGCATGTGCTCAGAGATCACAAGTGTGCCATAGGATGGACCTTGGCAGATATAAAATGAATTAGTCCATCTATGTGCATGCACCGAATATTCTTGGAAGAATGAAGCAAACCAGTGTTAGCTTCTCAAAGAAGAGTGAACCCTATCATGAAAGAGGTAGTTAAGAAGGAGATCTTGAAAGAGTTTGATGTTGGAGTGGTATACCCTATCTCGGACAGTAGCTGGATTAGTCCAATTTAGTGTGTCCCAAAGAAAGGAAGAATGACAGTGGAGGTTAATGAGCATAATGAACTTATTCCCAAGCGGACAGTCACTGGATGGAAAATCTATATGGATTACACACTGAAATAGGCCACAAGAAAGCATCATTACACCTTTCCTTTTATAGATCAGATGTTAGATCGATTAGCAAGTCATAAGTTTTACTGTTATCTTGATGGCTACTCTGGATACAACCTAATTTATATAGCACCTAAACATCAGGAGAATACTACCTTTACTTGCCCCTATGTAACATTTGCATTCCGTAGAATGCCATTTGGACATTGCAACGCTCTAGCTACCTTTCAGAGGTGCATGACCTCTATTTTGTCTGACATGGTGGAGCGCATCATTGAAGTTTTAATAGATGACTTCTATGTGGTGGGAGTATCATTTGAAGGATGTCTTAAAAATTTACAATTGGTGCTGGCAAGGTGTGAACTCTCTAATTTGTTACTCAACTAGGAAAAATGTCACTTCATGGTACATGAAAGGAATTGTGTTGGGACACAAGGAGTTTAGAAGCATCCCACCTAAGAAATCAAAAATTACTAAGTCTGAGTGCAAGTCTTCTATGATGCTCTTGTTCAACCCCATAATTGTGTTGGAAAATTTGTTACTTAGTCTGAGTGCAAGTTTTCTACGGTGCTTCACCATAAGTAACATCTCACTTGAACTAATTATTCCAGTACTCTCTGAGTTTAGAAGCATCCCACCTAAGAAATCAAAAATTACTAAGTCTGGTGTTGTTGAAAAATTTGCGAATGGCATTGCAAAAAATTTCTATGATGCTACTGTAGGTGTGTTGGATGTGATTCGTGAGAGCGGTTTTGCTTCTGGATGCATGCCTACTATTAGCAAAGCTATTAAGGATCGTTGTTGGACTCAGTTTCTTAGAACTCCAACTGAGTATGCACCAAATCTGGTAAAGGAATTTTATGTGAACCTGGCTGTCATGAATGACTCCAAAGTATATGTAAGAAGGACTTGGGTGTCGTTTAGCCCGGCGTAAATAAACCAGATTCATAATCTTGTGTGCATTAGTGAAGATGAATTTTCAAAGTTCAATGGGATACCTTGATCTGGCTGATGTGGCTGAATATCTACGTTCTCTGGGAAGGACCTGGAAGATGTCCACTTGAACCAAACCGATTGAATTAGGAGTTAACAAGTTAGATTGTTGTGCCACTGTCCTTAGGTGGAACTTATTCATATACACTAGAATGATACTAACTACCAATATTGGGGACATCAAGTTGAAGAGTTAACACTAGATTGTTTCTCATCTATACCATTGAATCTGGCCGAAGCATTGGTGTGGGGAAAGTCATTTACAAAGACATTATGGAGAGTCTGACTGCCCTGAAGAAGCAACCCAATTCACTGCACTTCCCTTCCTTGATAACTACGATGTCTCTGAAGGCTAGGGTAACCTTGGCTGAGGACGAGAAGTTGTTTCCTCCTGCTCTGATAAGCAAATTAGGTACTTTCTCTAACCGTCGAGGACCCAAGACAGAAGCCACCCCAATGAAATTTAATGCGTGTGCCACCTTCAAGTCCAAAGGTAAGCAAAACTTGCAACTTTTATCCCTCCTCTACAGGTATCAACTCTGGGCCATAAGCTCAAGAAGCCTGCACCAGCCATGCCTCCAAATCCAAATTCGAACCAATGGGAGACCTTTGTGGACCACTCTTACCACTGCATTTCCGCAGTGTACACAAATCTGGTGTTGATGTCCACAATGAAGGGTGCACGTATCCTGTTAGCCCACCGTCACCCCCACTAACCTTTACTACATCTGCACCATCCAGCAAGGCAACCACTTGGACTGGCGATGAAGAAGAAGAGGACGAGGAAGAAGATGGGGAGGATGCTGATGATGGGGCATACACATACAACTTGGTGGGATCAGACTCTGAATGAAGCATGGCTCGTTTTGCCTTCAGGGGATTATTGCTTGAACTCCTAATTTATTTATCCACTGGGGGCAGTTTATGTTAAGTTTGGGGATGGGGAATTAACTAACTGCTAAACTTTGAACCTTGCACTTTTATTTGCTTTGTTGCTGATCTTTTGAATCTCGTATGTTTTGATCTTGTACATGTTTCTGCCTATGTAGCTATTATTCCTCCTGCTTTTAGGGTCATTACCATACTTTAAATAGAACAACTTGTGATACTTAAAAGAAATTAACCAAGGACAGAACTGGCAGAAGTAATTTCAGGAAGAAAATTTTATCTTGGGAAAGTACGCGACTTTAGGCTAAGACTAATAAAAAAATTCAAACACTTTTCTTCAGTTTAAAAGTAACCCCTCTGAACCTAAACGAAGATTGGGACAAGTAATGGATAGGAACAAAAAATAGCAAACAAAACAAAAGGAGAAAAAGAAAACCAAGAAAAAAAACCCAATTATATTCTGTATCTCAAACGATAGTTAAGTAATTGTTTGTATGCGCTCAAAGATAGAGACAGTTGTCACAAAACGAAAGAAAAAAGAGCATTTTTTATGTACATAGTACTCTTGTATTGTCAATTATGTAAATACCTCTGGGTCGAAGTATGACTCTGACGGAAGAAATATGTATTGGAATTTCTACCCAAATTGATGAAAAAAGTAAATTGAAGAAAAGTTGGAAGGAAAAATTTGTAAGTCTAAGGTTGAAGAAGGGACCTGACCTGAAAGTGAGAACCCCC
>JAOWBN010165124.1:0-18382 GCA_028565015.1 Pinguicula moranensis
TTGGCTTCATGCATTTGCTGCGAGGAAGTATCCGACCATATCATGCATAGCCTTGCATGCATTGATTTTGTAAAGGCCACGTGAGGTTGAAGGACCTCTTCAAAATGATTTTTCCTTAAATCCAGACCTACATCAAACACAAACCGTTTAGTAACTTCAAAAATTTGATAGTCACTGTACTCACCTTGTAGACTAATCTTGTAGGTCTTCTCGTTGAAACGGGCTACCAGATATTCATCAACCCAAAGTAGGGAGTTTTTTTGCCATTTTATAGTCCTTGGGTGGATCTACTCCCAACCGCCCGGTTCAAACATTATTCTTCTGAATCCCGAGTTGGACTGCTGATTAAATGAAGTTTTCCTCCTTTCAATTTTAAACCGTCCCCGTTCATGCACTAGCCTCCATAATTTTGCCATCCCTTTGCCACCTATACTTAAGTATACACTCGAAGATAAAGTAGACAACGAAAGGGTTCATAAATAATTCCAATGGAGGTACACATATTTAAGAATTCATTATTCGGCACATATTGCTCGCATGTTATAATATGAGGTCCAATGGAATGATCATGCCAAATTCCTAAATCTTTAGCCATACCATAATGATATTTCATGCCACTCCCATGAAACTCTTTCAAGCAATAAACACATTGCCATGTACAAGGTAATTTCCCTAAATAAGAATCCCTTATGCTTAGTGAACTTTTCATACATCATTTGTCCTTGTCCTTGTGCATTGACTATGTTGGACTTTCATTTTGGGCCATGACTTGGATCATGGTAATGGGCTGGGCTTCTTCAATTGGGCCGTGAGGCCCACTAAGCATAAATGGGCCTTGGGGTCCATTTCCTTCTTCTCGAGCTCAAACTCCTTGGATCATCAAATTTAAGGCCTCTTTAAATTTCTTGGCTCTTATACGTGTAATTGGGCCTTTTTGAAGCCTTATGGGTTCACGTCGTTCAGCCACTATCTCACCACTCTTGGGCTCTCCATGGATCTCCATTTGCACATCCTCTTGGTCCATGCCATTAGTAGGTTGGGGTGCAACTTGGGTTGCATCAATAAGTGAGTAATTCATTAACCGTAGTTTGATTATGTTAATTCAAGGTCCATTGCCAAATTATTAAGAACCTATAGGGTTACACACATTAATATCAAATTCTTGAGGGGTCATTTTGTAGTTAAGGTAAAGTGTATGGGGAGTTTATAAAATTCAAGGACTTGTTGGTAATTACGGGGGCACAAATGTAATTAACATAAGTTAGTTAGATGTATATTATAGACATCAAACTCCATTAGTTGGATTAGACTATATATATATATATATATATATTTGTACATATATATAAGTTAGTGAAAAATTATTGTGTGACTTAGATCAGTCGTTGTACACCATAGAGGCAATTGAGAACCATACCAGACTATGGAACAAATTCTCTCAAATGAAGGAAATGGTCCTGGATTGGATGGCTTGCCCAAATGCTCTTCCAATGAAGGCCTCTCACTAGCAAAGACACATAATTCCACAACAACAGGATATAAGTTGCCCCCTCTCCATATCAGGTTAGGAATCTTTGTCTCACTTATTTCGCTCATGCTCTGTTACATCACATGTATGGCAGGGAATCAAACAATGGCTGCCCCCCAGAACCATTTGTTGCCATGGAGTATTACTGCTTCTCCTTCACTTTGCCAGCCCTCCCTCCAGGAGTTCCTAATAATGAAACCCGAGACTATCAAATTGACGCATGGAAATCAATCTGGATGGTTACACTTTGGAAGATCTGGAGGGCACAAAACCACTCTCATTTTTAAAACCAAGAGGTAAATGTGCATTCTAAAATTCAACACATTCAACGAGCTCTTTGGCTGAGACTAAGATCCATGAGATCCATGGCTCTCTTCCCCTGTTCATTAATTGATTGATGACTGAATCCATACTCATGCCTTGAGTTTTATGAATACATTATAGGCACTAACTCTCTTGGTTATGAGATGGCCTCATTGGTACCACACTGCACAGGAATAACTACTTCCAGGTGATGAGACTCCACCTGATTTCACCTGATGCTAGCTTATAGAACCATAACATAGTAGTATCCTCTGCCTCTCACTCCTCAGCTTTTTTTTTGCTATAACTGTTTTCTCTTTCCGTTGATGTACAAGTTAGATGAAAGCGAGGGACATATGTATACTTGTTGTTATCAGAATGCATAATCTCTGCATTATGGCTACCTTGGGGTAGCTTTTGAGCAGTTATATGAACACTGCAGCTGACCGATTTATACCATCCTGATTCTATCATGGGAACTACTTTAAGGAGAGTCAACTGTGGAGATAGCAATCCAAAAACACACATATAAGTTATACAAAAGGTTATATAAGTTATCAAGGATTGTAGTGGTGCAGGCTAACATAGAGGGTGGACATTTGCACAACTTTAAAGAGGAGACTACTTTCATGATCTTGAACAACAAATTTTCTTGGGGTAAAAAAACATTCTTCCCCCTTGATGTTTAAGTTGTGTAAATTATCAAGGTCCATGGGAAAGGAATTCTGGATTTTTTTTGGGTGTGTGTGTTTGCACACACAATTTTTTATGCTCCTGCATGCAACATGTTTCATGGCACGTAGTATAGATTCTGGAATTCCTAGAAAATGTTCAAAATCCGACGAGGATCTAAGGCATAGATCCTATTAGTGTGATTTGTATATAATCCTGAACTTTCAAAGGTGCTTCATTCTAAACAAGTAATGTAATGTAGGTTGCATTACCATCTTTGTCTAGCTTGCAATTCCTGTAGAATTCCAGAAACATCTGGCAGATATCAGCCTTCATCATATGAAGAAAATGCTTTATAAACTTGAAATTATGTCCATCTAGACCCAAACTTTTTCCACAACCACACTCTTTAATTGCATCCAATATTTCCAATACTGAGAAGGGTGTCACGAAGTTGATTTTTGACACCTAGAAGATCATTTTGAATCTTATGCTGATGATCATTAGTCTTTACCAAGATATCTCTGTGTATCTTTCCTCATAATGTTTTTTGAAATAATCCTTTACCATCTTAGTATACTTTAACTACATAATGCCATCCATACTCCATGAATTGTATTCCTTCTCCAGTTCTTTTTGATCCATCTGCAAAAATAAGCAGTGTTGGAATTCCTAGCAAATCAAGTTAATGTGTGATTTTTGGAAGAGCAAGTTGTTTATATTCTTAGTGATAACAACAAGTTGTTCTATAATTCCATGGAAGTTGTAAGGTAGATCTCCTGCTAGACGTTTAATTGAATCTCTGTTATCATTCATTTCTAGCGTAGTAGTTGGTTAGAGGTTGATGAAGCATGTTTGATTGGGTTTTTAAGGCAGAACATATTTCTCCATATTCGTTCTTTCCATTTTTTTTTTCGTGTAACTTTTTACTGGGTAGCATGCCCTATCCTTTTTATTTGTTTTTTTATAAACTAAATTCTATTAATAATAATATATTAAGTTTATACAAGAAGGAAACAAATACAGAATCAGAAAGGACATAATGAGCAACCGTGTGCCATTTTACATAATCTTCCAGCCAACTATGAAGCTAAATCTTTGATGATGATTCTGATAAAGTGTATCCTTTTTATTTATTTATTTCAAGTTTTAATTATTTTTATGCAAGGATAAGTTTCCAACTCCATGGTTATATTCCGTTGTATGAAAATTTTACATTATAAAGTCATTTGGTAATAGTATGTGTGATAGTTGTGTTACTGGGAAACAAAAGAAGGGCGATTTCTTAAAAAGTGGCAGAACGCCTAAGAGAGGAAGACCAAATCTTGTCCACACAAATGCGTGGAATCTCTCCCCAGTCCCATCTCTTCGAGGTTCTCGTTACTATGTCATGTTCAATTATGACAATAGTAGGAAGGTATGGGTCTATTTTTTAAACACAACAAAATGGAGTTGTTGAGCGTATGAGCAGGACCATTAATGAGCATGTTAGAAAAATGAGGTTGCACGCTAGACTACAACTCACATTTTAGGTAGATGGAGTCAGCACTGCTATTTACTTGATAAATAGAGGACCATCAGTTCCACTGGATTCTGGGCTGCCTGAGAAGATTTAGAGTAAGAAAGAGGCCAAATTTTCTCACCTTACTTTAAGTTGTCTTTCTTATGTGCTTATAGATTTTGATGCTCGTAGAAAAATTGAGGCTAAGTCAAAGAGTTGTTATTTCATTGGCTATGGAGATGAGACATTTGGTTATCGTTTGTAGGAAGATTAGGGTTGGGAGATCATAAGAAGTAAGAATGCGATTTTTAATGAGAATATTGTATACATGGACAAATCTAGTACAGGTTCAATAGTAGTTCCTCAGGAGTCTGAGTTTGTAAGATTGGATGATCTACTAGAGGTTACAGTACAATGTAGAGCTGAGAAAGATGGAGAGAATGGGTACAGTGCACCCATTCCTATTATTCTGCAAGCAATTTTAGAGTCGTGTAATCCTACAATTGTATTTCACAGGTCAGTTAGCACTATATATCATTCATGGAATTTCTCACCTACCTTTAATGACATTATGTTGACAGATTGTGGAGCACCTACAAAGAAACGTTGCAAGATGAAAATTCTAGCAAGTAGGAGTTGGATATGAAGGATGAGATGGATTCCTTGTTAGGAATCAGACATGGGAGTTGCATAAATTTCATCATGGAAGAAGGTGTTACACAACAAGTGATACCCTGTAAATACTGAGCATGATGACAATGAGAGGTACAATGCTAGACTTGTTGTAAAAGGCTTTCAGCAGAAGCAAGGTATTGATTACTCCAGTAGTGTAGATGACAACCATCAGGATGTTATGTTAGTGGTGCTACTAAAGATTTTTTTCTTGAGCAGTTAGATGTGAAAAAAACTTTTCTTCATGGAGACCTTGAAAAAGACATCTACATGCACCAGCCTTAGGGGTTTGCGGTACAGAGAAAGGAAGGTTCAGTTTGTATATTGAATTAGAGCGTGTATGGCCTTAAGCAAGCTCCTAGATAGCGATACATTAAATTTGATAATTCTATGCTTAGTACCAGAGTACATAAGATATCAAGCAGATCATTGTTGTTATGTCAGACACTTTGAAAATTCTTACATTATTCTATTATATGTCAGACACTTTGAATTTTTAGAGATAGAGTCAGAGATGGGTTGAGACTCTACCAGGTTGAGTACGTGAAAAAGGTACTCATAAGTTTCAATATTGATAAGGCCAAATCAGATGGCACACCTTTGGGTAGTCACTTCAGACTGAGCAGGAATAAACCACCTAAGTCAAAGAAGGAACAATATTACATGAGTAAGGTTCCTTATGCCTCAGCTAATATTGCTCATGCGGTGGAAATTGTGAATAGATACACGAGTAACCCAGGAAAGGAACATTTGGAATCGGTGGTTTGCCAACAAGCATCTTTCTCTATCGAACCATGGCGATTTTCATGAACGATGATCAACATTCATGAACAATGAACCCTTCTCTGGCACAACGTCTTCTTCTTCTGTGATAAACACTACAAAGCAGCTGCAACCTCAACCCACCTCCTCACGTGCCCCGAGGAGTCCATATTGTCCAACTCCATGTCCTTCCCATCCTTCCAATATCCTTCATCAACCTCCCCCATCCAGCGTCACTCACAAACACCCAGTACACAGACTAATGTGATCCATCCCCCATCACCAGATGAAGAGAATACGCCACGTGGCCATCAAAGCGGGCAATACTCCACTGAAACAACACCCATCCCAGTAAACGTACGGAGCCAGCTATACGGCGGTGGTAGTTTCCAGGAATCCTAGGCCGTTAATCGAGCGACTGGGGCCAGTAATCACAGATAAAGGACCAACTGAACTAATAGGGCCTACGACCGTTTACATAGCAAACTTCCATAGGAGATGTGATGCTAACAAATTAATGTCCATACTAAAAAAGCCGGGGCAAGTGCACGAAATGAAAATAGCATGGAGAAGGTCTGCCCTTTGGATTCCTGGGCAATGCCGAGTCACCATACGTGGATACAATTTTGTTTAAGCTCGACAATGTCTGGATTGGGACTTACCACTTCCAGGCTCACATAGCACACTTTTCTAAGACTCCAAGTAAATAGCCAGAGGCATGGAAACTGGTGACCATGAGGTCTTAGAGTTGTTACCGATTTGTTACCGATTCTTACAATGGTGAAAGGGCCACAAGGTGAAGCAACGAGCAAGGGATTGATTAAACTAATCTTGGGAATGACGAGATGCAAGTTGAGTCCCTGACATTACAATAGAAAGAGAATATGTTGCTTGACTAAAGAGCGGTTTTGTGGAGGTGTTGCAAGCTGAAATTGATTGGAAGCAGCTGCTTCTAGTGCTCAAGGAAACAGGGTAGCTAAGCATAATGGTCAGTCCCATGGATGCCACAAGAGTACTCCTTCGGGAGGAAGAAGAGCTTTATCTGAAAAACCTGATTAGTAACGAGACTGACTGGTTGTTGAACTAGCTATCAGAGTTGTATTCTTGGCAAAAAGACCTGACTGCACCTTCCAGACTTATGTGGATGAACGTTTTTGGCCTACCAATACACCATTGGAGTAAGTCAATTTTAGAAAAGATTGGTACTACTTTATGGAAGTGCATAAAGATTGATGAGTGTACCTACAACATTGTTTTCTGAACGGTGCTCAGTTCCTCATCCAAACTGATTGGGATGTCTCTATTCCATCAAAACTGAACATCACATTGAATGGGAAAAAACTGACTCTGTACCCTGTAGAATGTTGTCTTGACAAATTTAGTCTGAATGCCTGGGATGAGTCGAATGCTTCAGTGGCTAGTTATACTAATACTGACACTGGCATGCACAATATAGCCAAACCAGTGACACTAGCTCACAAGGTTGTCCTGATATAATGAATATGATGAATTTGGTTGGCAAACAACAATCCTTTGAGGGTGACTCTACTAGCCTTCACTACATTCATGGGTAAGAGAACAAGGCACTATTGAAAGCAACCGAGAAAGTTGCACCAAGAGTAGTATTAAATGTGGCACCTACTTGCTCAGGCATTAAAATTAGTTGGTGGACAACAAGGTCTTTAGGAATAACCCCTAATATGATTGGTAATGATGACAACAACATACCCAGCGGTGCAACAATGTATGGAACTAGCAGTGAGATAATCCCCAAAACCCAATAATTAAATATAGGACATGTGGTTAGTATTGTTCTATATGAGGACTTAGCAGTGGATGTATTTAGCTTAATGGCAGACCAAGATAATGTCCCTGAAGACACTGAGGTGGAAGACAATCATGCTACTCATGAAACTACAAAGTAGAACACGACAGAAATAGTTGTGGATGCCCATGTTAAAGAGCTTATGACACAATCCACTATGCCCAGGGTGCCTGAGACTGAGGAACCCAAGGTAGCAGTAGATGATACATTATTTGAATTGCATCCTGCTAACCCCATCATAGCAATAGAACCTGAAGAACAAGCACTATCATCAGAAAAACTATCAAAACTTTCCATCAGTCACCCCACAGAAGATTCCCAAGAAAATTATCAATAGCAAAAAAGAGGCCCAAAGACTCGGAGTATAGCAAAAAAGGAACTTGGCTGTAGTCCTGTCCAGGATCAGAACACACTTGAGGAAAAGGTACTAGTCAAAACTGATTGGATCCTCGACCACATGGAACCCACGAATCATGACCTATTTAGTACATATCAAAATGCATACGCAGATGCCATTATGTAGATTGTAGGGGATCTAGGCTTAACATTTAATCCAAACACTGAGGAAATACGTTGGCATTTGTTGCTACTAAACATGACATACAATTTGACTAAGAAGGTTGTTACCTCAAGGTAATAGCAGGAAAGTAGATTATCCAAGTTTATCATGAAGGTTATCACTTACAACTTCAGAGGCTTATGTAAGACAGACAGAAAGAAAAGAGTAAAGGATTTATGACAAAAAGAACTGATTTCCTAAGTCTAGAAGAAACAAAAATTCAATGAATTGAGAAAAAGCTATGTGACTATCTATGGCCTAATTTAGAATATGACTGGATATATCAAGGAGCAAGAGACCAATTAAGTGGTCTCCTGTGCCTGTGGGACAATCAGAAATTCAAAAGGCATAGCATTCTTTCTACTGAGGGAGTTTTTGGGTGCAGCTGGCAACTGGTACAGTGAGGAGTCCACGTCCAACATGTTGAATTTCTATGGTCCAAAAGATCTCTCATCCAAAATGATTCAGTGGTAAGAGATATAAGAGATTCAACAGGTAAGGAAGATCACAAATGGTGTATCATGGGTGATTTTAATGTCATCCTCGATGTTAGTGAAAGAAAAGGAACTGCTCATCATCCAAATGAGCAGGAAAATTCCTTATTCGAAGTTGTTGTGCATTCAAGGTTGGAAAAGAGAAGATTTACATGGTACCTCAAACTGGGGTCCCAAGTCCTTCAAGTTTTTTTTTTGTCATGCCAAAAATTCATTGAATAAAAAAGAGTATTTACAATTTCTTACCAGGGGTAAGAACAAAGATAAAAAAGATGAAAAGGAGTTTGGAAAATGAGTACAGAGTCAAGGGTCTAAAACCCATTATACACATCAAGTGCTAAATACATATTTCATGGTTTCTTCATATGAATAATGGAGAAAAGAATCGAAGGTGAGAAAAATTGATCCTTTGACTCTCAACCATGCAGGCTGCCATATTAATGACTACAGGCGTCTTTGCCTTGCTAAATACCCTAGCTCTACCTGTATACCTTATATCATAGGTTGATGAGATTGTTGTAAAACTTCCTCGAAGCAAAGACTTAGAGGATATTTTAAGCATTGATCTCCAACCATCAGCTATGCAGGTCGCCAGAAATGACTCTAGGTGTCTTTACTGTAGTAGATAGCAAGGCTTAGGCCTGTTTACCATATAGCACATAGCCCTGTGATTTTTTCCACCTCCCTTGCTTCTCTTGCAATTAATTGTCTCATGTCAATATTTCACCTCCCTTGCTCTCTTGCTTCTCTTTGCACATCCTTACTGTTTCAAAATTGAGGAAATTGGCTTTGCACATCCTTACTGTTTCCCCTATAGCCTGCCCAAAGACTATGGTGTCGTTTGCAAATTGCAAGTGGGAAATAGGCACATTATCTCTGCCAATATAAAGAGGTTTTAACAGCTCCATAGACACTGCTTTAGTGATCAATCTGGACAACCCCTCAACAGCTTTGAGAAACAGTAAGGGGGAGAGTGGGTCACCTTGCCGTAGTCCTCTTGCAGTGTAGAATTCCAATGAGGGGCTGCCATTAATCAGGACTAAAGATGATGAGGATTCTAGTAAGGTTCTGATCCACCATATCCTGAAAGATGGCAACCCCATGTTGATCATTACTTCGAACAAATAGCTCCAATTCAGGGTTTCAAAAGCCTTTTCAAAGTCGATTTTGAGGATTAGGGCCTGGCCATGCAACTTCTTAGCCTCATCAACCACTTAATTTGCCACCACAACCCCATTTACTAGACTCCCATTTAAGGTTTTGAGTTGCTAGCAAGAGGACAAACCTTACAACAAATTGGTCAAGCACATTTGGAAAACTATCTGTCATCAGGGTTATGCCAGCTACAGAATAAAAAACAAAATACAAGCTATCAGAACAGCACGTACCAACGAGCTGGAAGAGTCATGTTGCAAATGGAGCTGGAAGCAAAAATAGAGTTGGAAGAGTCATATTGCAAATGGAGCTGGAAGCTAAGGATCTGCTGGCCAAATGCAAGGAGCTGCTAAAAAGGTTAGCAGAAATAGAGTTGGAATAAGAACACCCTGTTGCAACTAGAGGCTTTGTCTATTGCAAATGGAGCTGGAAGAGTCATAATTTACAATTCTTTTAGCTTTGTACTAATAATGGACTAGAGCAAAATGGCTCTATTAAATTGAAGTTACTGGAATTCAATATATCAAATGGCAAAATGCATATTTGGTTGTAACGGAAACAACTTCTTTGTATAATTACAAGGGTAAGGTCGCGTACATCTGATCCCCCAGACCCCAACTTAGTTGGGAATATGTTGGGTACGTTGTATTCTGTTGTAAGACAACTAGAGGCTGCAGGTGTACCAGCCACATAAAGAGGCAGACTGTATGCATCCCACTGGTGGAATGAGCTTCGACAAATTCTCAACAATGAATGGTTCAGCCAAGGGGCTAGAATCCAGCTAGGCAATTGATATGATCTTTGATAAGAATTCTGATCTTGTTACTAGCTTATGTAAAGTATTCTAATTCATATGAAGATTTGGATTCGAGGACGAATCCTTCCCAGGAGGGAGAGGATGATATGATTGTTGGAGGCCCGAGACGGATTTAGATTCTTGCATGGTTTAAAGTAATTGGACCCTGCAATATAAATTACAGTAAAACACAATTTTGTGATTTCTTTCAATCGGATGTACAAACATGGTCGGATTGATCTGAAAATTTAACTAAAGTCAGAATACTCATTGGGCGTCATCATGTTCAAAGGAGAGTGAATTTAAACGGTCCAATTTTGAGAAATGAATTTTGGAACAGACTGCTTTCGTTCATTCACGATTTGCTATTTACAGCACTGCGCAGCCTTGGTGTTATTGCATATCGAAGGTCTAAAAGTATTCCAATCAAACTGAAAGTATTTCGATCAAACCCTAAATCCTAATCTCGTATATTGAGGTTATTTATCACCCTCATTTATATACGTAAGATTTCTTATACCAAAAGTTTTAATTTTTGAGTTCCAATTAGAAACTCTTTATAATTAAACTTGTGCTTTGCAAAGGCTAATATGACTTCTTACAAGTGGTCATAGGAATATCTTCTCCTAACATTTTAGGATCAGTGAATCCTTTATTGATCACTCATAATCTTTCCGTACTTCAAATCATTCCCAAGACTACTCATTGTTACCCATTTACAGTGTAACTCCGAATAGAATCAAAGAATTACATCCATACTCAATATCTCTATATGGTGATCTCAAGTATAAGGATCACTTACACCCACTATTATTTTGAGTATCATCCATTGATAATATGGTTATCTCTATGCGGGTCAATCTGATGCATTTGTCAACTAGAAGCATCCACGTTTCTAGCTTAAGTGTTATTACACTATAGTTGATGAGATCAACTATTTTCTTCAAAAGGAATTGGCTAAACACATGCTAACCTATCTGTATTAATGATGCATTGTCTTTCTCATACTATGGTTAGGAACGTTTAGCATTGATAACTTTAATTAGAGTGGTCCCATCATCAAAACTCTTTGTGATACACTCTATATTATCAATGCTAAGCTTCACAATTTTATATGTTATAAATAAACAAGTAGTGAAGGTTGCTATAATTATATATACAATATTAAAGTGTTAATACATAGGCCTAAAGTGATTGGCCTTAGGACATAACACTAACAAAGGTCTCATTGAGTACTATGTGTTGGTTCAACGGAAGATAATGAGGCTTGTCATATACTCCAATTATGATCTTTGATGTATAGTCAATTGTAAAACGACCCCTTATCTTCTAAATAATTATATCCAGGAAATACTATTCATGCAGACGCATAAATTAGTAACTAATGTTTCAAATGCATGTTAAGGAGATTAAAGCCCTATTTCGCGCAGGGTTCTTAAAATTATAATTGTGCTTATAAACATCTTTTTTTCAAAAAAATGAGTGTTTTACGCAGCCCACCTTCTACTACTTGTTCTTATTTTAAGAAGGAAAACATTCTAAAAAATAAGCACCTCCTGACATGCTTTTTTTTCCTTCTTAAAAATTAGAATGTCATTATTGTAATTATATCAAACATAAAAATAACTTACAAGACAAGATATTACCCTCACAAATTATTTTGTAAATGTATCCTAGTCATCGATCAGCAAAAATTTGTTAAGTTTATAGTTAAATGAAGGTTATCTTGGTAATTTACTATAAATTTTGTCGTATATAATTAAAATAGAATTATAAATAATTATCTTTGAAGTATTTGCGCAAAATATCGCCCCTTTTTAAAGTAAGAAGAAGTTTGAGAAGTAGAAGAATGCATACACAAAATAAGGCTTAATATCAAATATTTAAGTTCTCCCTTGTCAAAAATACCTAGGAGCGATAAAACCGAGGATAGAGGAAAATTGAAGGTCATTGGCTCCAGCAGTCGCCCAGCCAGCGGCGATTTGATGGCAACTACCTCAACAGTTTCTACCCCTCTCCAGAAAGATGACCCTAGCGCTGGCCATTGGATTTGCCCAAACTGAAAATGATGGTTTCCTCATAATGACGCTGCAGCGAATCGCCAGCAACCCCAGATCTCTCAATATTACCAACAGATAAGGGAGACAACGAGCTCCCTTTTATTTAGCAAATTTCCCGATCGCTTGTGAGGAGGACAATTTGTGGAAGATCTTTGCTCCACACAGAAAGGTATGCAATGTATTTATCCCTCGAAATCAGGAGCCTACTCTGCGTCATTATGTATTTTTCCGGTTCGCACCCTTACCGGTCATTGTTGAGATGGAGAGACGAGTACATGGTTTGTGGGTGGGTGCGCTTCAAATTGAAGTGCATCACACGAGTTGTCTATACATAAGAGGCTCTGCCAACAACATCTACACACTCATTCTTTATCGGTGCAAAGAACGTCATGGGACTTGAATCTGTCTGATAACTGCAAGAGCATCACGGTGGATCCCAGACTATCTAAAGCTCCATGGTTGGAACAATGCCTTATTGGCACTCCAGATTGCGAGGTGGAGATTGCATCCATTATCGAGGCCTTGGGTGCTAATATTTTTGATATTGCAAGGTCATGTGAATCGAGGATGGGGAAGTGCTCCTATCTATGCCATTATCAGCATTGAAATCTGCAATCTCATCTGATCCTGCTCTGCTTCTGAAGCTGGAATTAAAGCAAGCATGTCCTTGGAGTAAGCCCGGCGCATTAATCATGCAGGACGTCTGGATTCAAGTGCGAGGCACATCTCTGCATTGCTGAAAAAATGAGATATTCACTGAAATAGCCTTAAAGTTTTGTAAACTGCTGCGTATTTACCCAATTACTTATGACCAACTGGCGATGCACCGTGCACGAATGTTGATTTAAATGCAGGATACCCATCTGATTAATGAAGTAGTTAATGTGTGTTGAGATTTAGTCTGATCTTACAAAGAAATTACAAAAAAAAATAGTATAGTGTTAGATCTGAATAAAATTGAACGAAAATACAAAGAAAAATAAGAACACGAGATATAAAGCCTGTAGTTCGCTGGACTTGTTAAGTGATATTTTAATCCTGGCCGTTAAAACTTATTTGATCTTACGACTGTCTTCAATTGGCGCTCCAAATCTCAACTAATCCTGGACGTTGGCTGCACAACAGGTCGAACGACTCTCGTGATAAGCTTCCTTGACAAGCTTTACATTTGATTTTGTCCATTCATGTGCATATTAATTCTGCGGCATAGAGAAAAGCTTCCCGTTGAAGCTGAATATCAATATACATCTCCTTCTAAGCCGTTAGATATTTGACAAAGATCCTACGGCATACATCAAGCGATGATATTTGAAAGATCCGGACATCTATCTTGAAGAAGATCCATTGGATAACAACTCTACTTATGATTGGAAATCCCTGATCGTTCATCCTACTCAATCCAATGATTACTATTCATCAACATCATTGATATATAAATGAAAATTTTGACAAAATGGAAAACTTTTGATTTTTCGTTCTTTCTCAACCTAATTCTCGATAAACTTTCTCTCTTCTCTGTGCTTGACGAACCTATCATTCTCGTGATCTTTTACTATTTTTTGCAGTT
Source organism: Pinguicula moranensis (assembly GCA_028565015.1). Classification (NCBI taxonomy): domain Eukaryota; kingdom Viridiplantae; phylum Streptophyta; class Magnoliopsida; order Lamiales; family Lentibulariaceae; genus Pinguicula; species Pinguicula moranensis. The sequence continues at coordinate 13,895 of JAOWBN010165124.1, forward strand.
TTAGTCGATCAGATTGTGTTGTTCTTACGTGATCTGTTATCACGTTGAGTTATTCTTTTTTGGCATCTATTTTTGGCCGTGTTTGGAGTTGTAATACTGTTTTTCAGTGAACTAAAGGATAAATCAAAGCAATAGAGGCATCTATTTCCAAAGCTCAATGTGGATTACCCAGAATCTAAGAAACACATTATCAACCTTAGGATTATCAAAGAATGAATGGTTAAGATTATATCATTTAAATAAGGTCTTTTTTTGCAATTTCACACAACAATCTGCACCTTGTAGTTGCCAAAAAACTTCAAAGATGGAGGATTTTTCTCAAGCTACAGGATTCAGAATTCCTCATAACTCCAATTATCACCTGCAAAACAGTGTTAAGTCATTCCAAGTAATTTCAAACAAATCTGAAATTTTGTTTGAGTCACAACTTTGGTACCACAATCAGCTGCATTTAGTTCAGTGGCTACCTTTTTAAGTTTAATCACATTCCCACTTAAAATATCTCTTATAAAATTAAACTTGACATCAATGTGCTTAGTTCTTTCATGTTTGGATTTTCACTAAGGTGAATGGCAGATTGACTATCACACAAAATTGTTACAAGTAAATCAGATATTCCAGTTTCAACAATTAAACCATGTAGCCACAAGGATTCTTTGAAGACATCAAAAATAGCAATATATTCAACTTTAGTAGTGGAAAAAGCCACCAACGGTTGGAGTTGTGACTTCCAACTAACACAATTTCCACAGACATAAAGATATGACTTGAGGTAGATTTTTTGGAATCTAGATCTCCAGCGAAATCCTTATCCACATATCCCTTAATACTCAAAGATGAATTTCTTCGTTTAAAGCATAGTCCTACATTTGGTGTTCCAATTAGGTATCTATCAGTCCACTTTAGGGAATCCAATGTTCAAATCTAGGTTTAGCCATGAACCTACTTAGCAAAGATACAGAAAAAGCGATGTCTGGCTTAGTACTCAGCATTGCATACATCAAAGATCCTAGTAAGTTAGCATAGGGTATTTTATTCATTTTTTCAATTTCAGAGGGAGTTTCAGGACATTGTTCTCTAGATAGCTTAAAATGAAAAGCTAAGGGGAGAGAGACAGATTTAGAATTATGCAACAATAACTTCTTGAATATTTTTTGCAAATAAGATTGTTGATGCAATTCAAGGGTTCCCAAATTTCTTTCCCTAATAATTTTCATTCCTAAGATTCTTTTCGCTTCACCTAAATCTTTCATTTAAAATTCAGGCTTAAGTGCACACTTGTTTTTCAATTTCAGATTTTGATTTACTAATTAAAAGCATATCATCCACATAAATAAGTAAGAACATGGAAAAATCCAAAAGAGTGTATAAAATATAGACAAGTGTCATAGCTACTTTTAGTGAATCCTAGTCTTATCATAAAGGCATCAAATCTTTTGTACCATTGTCGAGATGCTTGTTTCTACCCATATAGTGATCTTTTAAGTATGTGTGTGTTATCTATAAACCCTAGGGGATGATCCATAAATATTTCTTCTTCCAACTCTCTTTTTAAGAGAATTGTTTTAACATCAAGTTGTTCTACTTCTAAATCTAGACAGACCACATAAGAAAGCATAACTCTAATTGTTTTGTACTTAACTACTAGAGAAAACATTTCAATGTAATCTAAACCTTTTTTTTTTTAGAGAAACCTTTACTAGTCTAGCTTTAAATAAACATAGATCAGTAGGTAACATACCTTGTTTTACTTTATACACCCATTTACACCCTATAGTTTTCTGATTTTTCGGCTTAGGCACTAAACACCAAGCCTAATTTTTTTAAGTGAATTTATTCCTTCAAGCATAGCATTTTTCCATTTTTTAGAGTCCTCAAAGTTAAGAGCAGATTGAAAAGATTCAGGTTCAAATACAATATAACTATCACCCATAGAAAAAGCAAGGTCAATCAATTTAGCAAAGTTCACATATGTAGCGGGTACTTTCTTAGTTCTCACACCTTTGGTAAGGGCAATATTATCAGAAGTGGGGGAAAAGACTAATTAGTTTGAATTTGATTAGGTCCTGAGGATTCCTGAATTAACTTAGTTTCCTCAGGTTGGACAGATTCCTGTGAAGGAATTATTCTGTCCAACTCCACTTGAAAAGAAGGTTTGCTAGACTCCACCCCTTTTGATATTTAAGAAGAATTATCAGTCAGGCAATGAAAGAAGGATTCATTAAATATCGCATCTCTACTTATCAAAATTTTCATCCTAGGTACACTTTTATCCCATAATCTGTAAACTTTTCAGCCTTCTTGATAACCAAGAAATACAGTTTATATAGAACGGGGTTCCAGTTTTGCAGACTTTGTATGGCATATTATTATATGAGGAATGGTTGAACACTTGGCCAAATGTGCAAAAATTGGCCCTGGAGCAATCTATTGCAGATCGTCATCCTATTTTTTGTCTCCGATTATGCAAAAGTGGGGCCCAAAGTCGTTCATGACCTTTAAGTGTTGGGATACTAAACCCTATTTTACTGGTTTTGTTGCAGAAAAAATGGAATGCCACATCATCTTATGGTTTTAAGGGTTATGTCCTCCATCGCTAGCTTCAACGGCTACGCTAGGAACTCAAAAAATAGAACAACAAAGTCTTTGGTAGGGTGATTGCCAAGCAGAATTATTGTAGGAGATCCTGAATTTTTATGATGCTCAAAGTGAAGTACGAATGTTAACTGATGATGAGATTTCAGAACATAAGAAAATGTGGAGTGATCTACAATCTGCTAATTCAAGGAAGTCTGCAATCTGATACAAGATGGTGATGCAAACACTAGATACTTTCACTCGAGGTCAAGGGTGTGAAGTCGTCGGCTACGGAATGGTATTCGGGGTATGATGCTGAAATGAGGCGTGGGTGGGTTTGGTAGAGGCTGTAAAGCGTGGTGTATGTGATGCGTTTGAGTCTCACTACTCAGAACCTTTTTTAGATTGTCCAACAATTATGTTGGATTGTGAACATGTTCTTGCCGTGGAGGATAACGAATTTCTCTCTGCACCATTCACTGAGAAGGAGATTTACGAGATAGTTATGAGTTGTAGAGTCACAAAAAGCCCTGGTCCAGATGGAGTAAATTTCCACTTTATTTAGACCCATTGGATGGTGGTTAAGCATGATTATATTGCTTTTCTTATGGAATTTTATTCTTCAGGCCAATTGATTAGAACTTTGAACACTAAATCTATTTTTTTAGCTCAAAACATTGCTTCCTCTTTAGAGATCGGGCACTTTCATCCTATTTTCTTGGTGGGGTTCACCTACAAGCTTTTATCGAAGCTACTTGCTAATAGATTGAGACTGGTCATTGGTATAATCATATCCATGTAGCAGCTAACTTTTGTTAAAGGTCGCCATATCCAAGATGGAATTCTCCTCGCCAACAAACTGTTGCATCATGTTCAGGTTTTGAAGATGCTTTCTATTCTCTTAAAGATGGACTTTGCGATGTCTTTTGATTATGTTAGTTGGTCCTATCTATTACATATGTTACAGAAGCTTGATTTCTCTCGAATGTGGATTGGTTGGATCAAAGTCTGGCTCTGGACCTCCTCTACGGTGGTACAACTAATCGATGCAAGCTTTGGAATTTTCAGCATGCGTGGAGGCCTTCATCAAGGTGATCCCCTGTCCAATTTTCTATTTATCGTGGCTACAGATGGTCTTAACCTATTATTGAACAATGCTCACTATACTGGGCATCTTAGAGGCATAAAATGTGGTCACTTTACATTTAGTCATTCTCTTTATGCTGATGACACACTATTCTTTGGAGAGGGATCTATGGCTAATGTGAAGGTGATGAAGGGTATACTCCGTGTGTTTGAATAGGTTTTGGGACTTCAAATAAATTTTTCAAAGAGTAATCTCCTTGGTCTAAATATTCCTGAGTCAGTGGAAGCTGAATTAGCAGATTTACTGCATTATTTGGTGATGCATTTACCCTTTGGGTATCTTGGCCTTCCTCTGGGTTGCAACCCGGGTAGAATAAATACTTGAGACAAGTTGTTGGATTCTATGAGACATCAGATTCACTCTTGGGGGAATTGCTTCTTTCCTTTCGGCGTAAAAGTCACATTAATCAAGGGTGTATTATGCAGCATGTCGTTATGTTATTTTTCTCTATTTGTTGCCCCTAAGACTGTGATAAAGGCGATGCAAAAATTATGTGTAGACTTCTTATGGCGCACAAAGGCGAACCATCGTCCAATCTACTAGAGCAATTGGGACACGATTTGCCAAAGTAAGTGTAATGTTGGTTTTGGTCTATTTGTTATTGTTATGTCCTAAGGCCAGTCACCTTAGGCCTATGTATTAACACTTTAATGTTGTATACATGATTGTAGCAACATTTACTACTTGTTTATTTATAACATATAAAATAGTGAAGCCTAGCATTGATAATATAGAGTGTATCACAAAGAATTGTGATGATGGGA
>JAOWBN010165235.1:0-11852 GCA_028565015.1 Pinguicula moranensis
AGGGCAATGGACGATGATCACATGCTTCTGGAGGCCTTCTGTGATGTCGACTTCAGAGCGCAAGCATTTCGCGTAGGCATGGCCATTCGGGAATTCGGGACGGGAATGGCCCATTCCCGTTCCCGTCCCGAATTATTTCGGGACCGGGACGCTCATTCCCGGTCCCGTCCCGATTTCCCGAAAATTTCGGGACTTCGGGATGCGGTCCTAAATTTTTAGTAACTAAAAATAATTTCGGGACCGGGAACGGGCTATTCCTGTTCTCGTCCCAAATTATTTCGGGATCAGGATGCTCATTCCCGGTCCCGTCCCGATTTCCCGAAAATTTCGGGATTCGAGAAACCTCGAATACCGCAGTCCCATTTGTCCACCCCTAATTTCGCACACATATTTGCAGCATTCGGTACCATCAGAATTCCACACTTGCAGCATAAGACACTACCAATAGTTTGTGACACATTAAACATGCATGTGCCTTGCTCCATCTATTCATAAATAAACAACCACAAACTTAGAACAGAGATGGCGAAAAAAAATTATAAAATAAGTGCATACAAAGATAATTTCAAACCAAATTAAACAGGCAAATCTAGACTAACGGAAACACAGAACAGAAAAGGGACCAACAGCATACATCACGTGAAATAAATTCTAGGGAAGCTACTGAAGAAGAAGAAAAAAAAACTTCAAACAAAACACAAAATAGATCCTTTACACGTCTAATCGGGAAGGAATTGGAAGTTCTGGCCAATCAGTTAGCCAATATATAGATAGTAAACCGCTCACGTCTTAACATGAAGCAAATTCTGATAAATAAAGCAACATGAAACGCGAAATACAAAAGGAGCATGATTCAGCAATTCCCAAACATAGCATCGCAGTCCAATCCAAGACTACCAAATTCACGGACACAGCAGGTCATTCCAAATAAACTCAAATCACCAAACTTGAAAAGAAAAAACCGAAACGAGAACATTATCCGTCTTCCAGTAACAGAAGCATCGAGAAAAATCAAATGTCATACCTCCATAAACAGCGAGAAATTTGCCTAAAACAGTTGTATATGAATCTTGATGGATTCTGAGGGAAAATCTCATGAATAGAGAATTAGGATGGAGAGGATTGAGATACGGAGACCAAATGAACAAAAAGAAAACACCGAGGAGAAGGACGAGCCAACAGGCGGCGCGTTAGATAGATTAGGCCAACGGGTTCTCGTAATAATATGGTTAACGGGTTAACCCATCAAATTAAAAATGAACGGGGCGTGTCCCTTGGAAAAGAGCAGGATCAGCCCGTTCAGTGTGGTAATGGGCAACCTGCCCATTTAGCTAACGAAAATAAATAAAAGTATTTATAGGGATTGGAACCCAAAGCAAACTGCAGCAACAAACTTGATCGCTGGATTATTATTTCTGTGATATTTATTCTAGCAATTCTATTGTAATTAAATATATTGGACAATAAACATAATCATTGGGTTACCATTTGCAATTTCATACAAATATTTTTTCATTTTATTGAAATCCAATTTGGATAAAAAAATAAAAATTCTTTAATAAAAAATTTTAAACTATAATATTTTAACAGTATTTATTAAATTATTTTTTTATGTTTTTAATCAATGGTGTTAACGGGTCTAAATGGACAAGTCTAATGCTACCCGTTTTAAAAGCGTGTTGGTAATGTCCGACCCATTTCTGAAAATGGGCTAAACCATCACCTTGCATTTACTAAAAAGGATAATGTGTGCTTATAATCAGGCTTGTTTACCCATCACGGACGGATAATAGAAATGGAAAGCTTGAATAGAATAGGTGTTAGAACCAAAATAAACTCAATGACCTATTTAAACAGTCCAAATATTATATGGATTTTTTTAGATAATTACAATTCTAATACTTCGAAAAATTCTATGCGAAGAATGATTGTTTTCTTTATTTATCAGTAATGCAATACATGGGCATGGACGGATCTAAACAAGCTTAGGCCATCCACTGATTGCATGGCTATCGTTGTGAACCTGATGATAATATCAATATAATAAATACAAAAAATAACAAATATTTAGAATATTACAATTCTAAACTTTTTCTCAACTTTTTCCCTCAATATTTTTGTACAAATTTGATCACATGCTAAAATCCTATTTATAGGAAATGACTTAGATATTGATCCTCATTCTCTTTTCATATCTAGAGTTATCATGTCTTCCAAAATTTTAGTCGTCCCCGTCATAACGCAGGGTACGAGAAAAAGTGCTCTCATCATAACACGAGGAGCACAGAAGACGCCCTCGGCATAACCCGAGTTGCGCAAAAAAGAGCTCTCGCCATAACACGAGGAGCACAGAAGACGCCCTCGGCATAACCCGAGTTGCGCAAAAAAGAGCTCTCGTCATAATACGAGGAGCACAGAAGACGCCCTCGGCATAACCCAAGTTGCGTAAAAAAGTCGCTCTTGGCATAACCCAAGTTGCGCAAAAAAAGTCGCTCTTGGCATAACCCAAGTTGCGCAAAAAAGAAGACGCTCTCGACATAACTCGAGTTGCACAAGAAAAGACTGTCATAAAAAAGCATCAAAGCAAGACACTAGTCCCATAGCCTGTGAAAATTGTACATTTATGAGAGAAATCTCGGAGCTCAAAGTCCCACCATAAGAATTTAGACGGAACCCGAAACTCACCTTCGGTGGACGTTCCACGGCTCACAAATCATTGAAGAGCAAAAATGCTCCGTTATCCAACAAGAAATACCCATGAAGCTCAACGAGCCCACTCCTCACTCCTATAGCTCGATATAGCCGGAAAACCAAAAGCAAAAAAGACAGATTGGTGTAAAAAGAGCCAAACCAAAACATTAAAGTTCAGCGGAGACAACCGAGAAGCTTATTACATCCAAGACCTATGGCCAAGAAAATCCGAATTGGTGGTCTATGTAAAGATGACTCGGCAAAGTATCTTAGATGGAGATACAACTGGAGACTTAAAAGACAACTCCCTAAACAAATCATCAAAATCATGTACACTTTTTCCTTCACTAAGATTTTTTCCCATAGGGTTTTTCTTAGTGAGGTTTTAACGAGGCATGATGAGATGGATAATTAAAGGGAGGTATTGTGGAGCGAATCTTTGAGCAAAGACAAGTGTCATCTAGATACAAGGATCTTGTGAGATCAAACTTCTGAAATTCCGGCAAACGAAGATACAACGAAAAGCATATATCTTGAAGAAAGTATGAAAATCCCCCACCAAAAAGATGTCAATTGGAAGATCAGAAGCCGACAAAAAATGCAGTTGAATTATTTTTAGAAATCGACTAAGGGCGGAGGGAGTAACTGGTGTAGAGCAAATTCTATAATCTGCATCAAACAGACTCTGGTTTATGAACCTAATGAAACTTATAACTCATACTAATAATGGTCTGAGGATTATGGACATGAGAAATAGAACTTATTAATTTGTCTTGAACTATTGATTGTCTTATGAGTTTTGGTGCGGTACATGATGAAGACAACAGAGGAGACCATATAAAAGTAGATTCTATAATCTGCAACAAACAGTCACTGGTGTTTTTTCATCAAGGGACAAAAGAAATTTGATAAGATCTCTCAGCACAAACATAAGAGACAACCAAGTATTCAAGAGAACTACCTAGAAAACATGGAAGCTCCTGCCAAGTATCTGCCTCAATGTGACAGAAAAATAAAGCAATTATGCAAGCCAACTACACTTTAGAGGAATGAAGAACTCAAGTGTCCAGCAACTCCTATAACATAAGTTGGTCTTTGACGGTGACCTTATATTTTGTCCATCAACCTATCTAACTCTTTCAATAGATGGGTAGCTCAGCAATCAAAACCGAGCTATGTACCAATATCCTCATAAAAAAGAAATTGATAAGTTGATAGCCATGACATTTTGATTTGCTAAAAAGTGGATAATGTCCACGAACTGGATGCTGAGTTGCTATGTGATCATCTATGAAGTTAGAGGAGCCATACACCAGATCACCCTTAGCTACACAAAGGCCAAAAAAGGAGGTGGACACTATTATCAAGATCATCATCAAAGATTTAGCTCGTGTATGCTTATTAGTACATTTAGCTGGCAGATTTTTTAAAGTGTTCATATGGTTGTTTTCCTTTCTTTCTTTTCATTGTACAAACTTATTATTATTATAAATAGAATTTAGATTATAAAAAAAAAAGCTCAAACGATAAGGCAAGAGTTCAAACAAACACCAATCCCCAAACATGAGAGACACTGGCCCACTGGATAAATAAAAAGAATTAGAAAATGAAACCAATACCCCTCTGAAGGTAGGAAGAGACATGCTTCATTCATAGTTAGAGATATATCCTACCATCATCCTCATTACATCCTCGTCCTCATCCTCTTCATCTCCAGTTCTAGTAGTTGCCTTGCTTGGTGGTGCAGATGGTGTGAAGGTCTGTGGTGGTGGAAGCGAACTGATGGGAAACTAGATGCCCTTCATAGTTATCATCACGATCAGGTTCGTGTAGAAAAAATAATGCGATGGTAAGAGTGCTCTATAAAAGCTTCCCATTGATATGGGGTTGGGCAACTGTAGCTGGAGTCTTTGCTGGGGTTGAACCTTTGGACTTGGGACTAGGGCTTGGTTCTTGGAAAGGCAAATAAAGGGTTGCCAGTTTGTTTTGACCTTTCACCTTCGCCACTGAAGATGCATTGGAACTTCACAGTTCTCCTATCAGAATATGTTCCCATATTGCTGATTAGATTTGGAATGATGTTCAGAGCAAGCAGGAATAACATTTTTTCCTCCGCTAGGGCCACTCCAGCCTTCAGGCGCATGGCAGTAATCAGGGAAGGGAAATGTAGAGAATTTGGGTGCTTCTCCAGTGTAGCCAAACTTTTCATGATATCCTTGTATATAACCTAGCCCACGTTGATGCTTCGCCCTATTTCTATTACATAAATGAGTAGCAACCTCTTGAAATTGATATCCCTAGTGTATGTGGCTGGCAATATCCTTGTTAAAATAAACAAATGCCATATAAGGACGCTTGAGTGACAATCTACCTTATAAATCCCTGGTTCCATATCATCACAGGTGCACACGAAAATTGGATTACATCGACTAAATCTGGGAATCCCCCATTAAAATGGGAGAAATCATCATTATACAAGTGAATGAAGCTGAACACCTCATTTATCTTAGTGGAACTAAATGACACAGAGACTTCCTTGACATAGACTTTGAAATTATTCATAACAACAAGATTAGCATAAAACTCCCTCACTACATTCAGGGCGTACTCCCTTGGAGTTCTCAGAAACTGCGTCCAATATCTATCCTTAACAGATTTCCTAAGAGCAGGCAGGCATTCAGATGAAATTCTTGTTCCATAATAACATCTAACAGTCCAAAAGTTGTATCAAAGAACTTCTTAGCAACATCATTAAGAAAACTGAGTATTTTTAGCCTTTTTGGGTGGCATTCTTGCTAGACTCTAGAGAATATTGGAGTAAAGAGGTCGAGTTGAGCTTTTACTTACTTCATAACATAGTTGAAAACTTGCGCTTTGGTAAAACCTGAAATTACTTCCGTGGTGGATGCACTATGCTATGGACCAAGAGAAATGTAGTGCTTAGGGTTTGTCGCGTTGTTTGAAAGTGAATTGTGTCCATACAAGGGACAACACCTGAACTTTTATACCGGAACCTGAGTGGGCCTATTTTTATTTTCTTATAGTTACTATAGTGGTTACTGGGTTGTTCGTGTTCAGTTAAAATTAAATGCCTGTTACTGTAACTGTTTACAATTAAGGATGTGGTGAACGTGGGTTGTTAGAAGACATCCTAAGCACTCTTTATGCTTCATGCTTTCTTGTTGTTGTTGCCTTGTCTCCTTACACTTTTGGTCTTTTGGATTAACCTGAGTGATACATCAATGGAGATTAGGGGCTATAATGACTCTATAAAATGTACCTAATTAAATCAGCATTTAACACAATAAAAGTAGATAATAATTGCCACACTCAGACTTATAACTTCCTTTCCCCAAACTTAACTGCTTCCATAGCACATTGATGGAGATAAAATGCTTTTTTAATGTCAATAACTATACACTATGTTTCTGCATTAGTCATTAGAGGCAGTGAGCCTACCTAAATTAGTTCCTCCTTCATCATACGGTTTAACCCTTTGTCCATTCAGCTTGAAAATGCCTTTGTGGAGATGAGCAATTTCTATGATCCCATATGGAAATACTTTTGTGATCTCGAATGGTCTAGACCATCTGGGCTTCAACTTATCGGCAAATAGTTTGAGTCTAGAGTTAAACAAAAGTACATTTTGGCCAGGATATGAATGGCGCCCGGATATGTGTTGGTCATGCAAAAAGCTTTGGTCTTGTCCTTGTAAATTTTGGCATTCTCATAAGCATCATTCGTTAGTTCATCTAGCTCACTTATCTGAAGCAATCTCTTTTCCCCTGTCACCTTCATGTTGAAATTGAGTGTGCACATCATCCAGTAGGCTTTATGTTCCAACTCCACAGGTAGATGGAAAGCTTTTCCATACACCAAACGATATGGGGATATGCCAATGGGTGTCTTATAGGCTGTCCTATAAGCCCATAATGCATATTCTAGCTTGAGTGTCCAATCCTTTATAGATATGTTCACTGTCTTTTCCATTATCATCTTGATTTCTCTATTTGATATTTTAGATTGCCCATTTGTCTGGGGGTGATATACCAAAGCAGTACGATGACGAACTCCATACTTCTCAGCAATGCCTCAAATACCCTGTTGCATAAATGTGATTCTTCATCACTTACAATGCATATGGGGATGCCAAACTTTTAGAAACCACACAACATGATCAAACACGTGGAATAGATGATTATGCATTACTCTTAGACTTCCGGAAGCTTTCAGGCATGTAGGCTGAGCTGTGTATCAATCCAAATGGATTGATAAGCTGATAGTAAAGACTCCTGTTGCTCATACTCTAAACGTCATAGGTGAATTGTGTACTATTCATATGATGATAAGATAATAACTATGACACTTGGCAAACAATAAAATAATAGATATAAGTGACCTGCTCAGCGAAGGGGGAATGAGATCACTGATATAAAATCATCATACAGAGTGTATACCAGTGTCAGTAGTGAGCTTTGTAGTTTTTTTTCTTTATTTCTCTTATGTAAATATTTGCTTTATTTTAATGAAATTTGGCTTGCCCAAAAAAAAACTTTGAGAAAATATTTTTGTGCAAAATTTGAATACCACTACTGCATCATTAGTGGGAGTGACTATTGCTTCTACCCATTTGGAAACATAGTCCACAGCTACCAAAATGTATTTATGCCCCAAAGATAGAGGAAATGGTCCCATGAAATCGAGCCCCCATACATCAAATATTTCAACCTCAAGTACACCCTGCTGAGGCATTTCATATCTTTTTGAGATTTGTCCCATCCTTTTGCATGTATCACAAGTAGTCACAAAAGAGTGTGCATCTTTGAATAATGAAGGCCAATATAATTCAGTCTGCAACACCTTTGCTGTTGTGAGCTTGCCTCCAAAATTTCCTCCACATTCTAAGGCATGACAATGATTCAATATGGAGTGCATTTATTCTTTTGGTATACATCTGCGAATCACCTTATCTGAGCAATATTCGTACAACACCGTCTCATCCCATAGATAATACTTCACTTGTGAGAAAAATCTTTTTTGTTTTTGTTGCCATGATGCTCCATAAGGAATAATTTTGCATGCTAGGTAATTGACCATGTCTCCGAACCAAGGCTCTTTACTGCTCTGAGCAGCCAAGTCTTTAATTCAAAAAAGAGAGATTAATTGGCTATTTGTCCATTTCACTATCAGTGTGATCCTCCAAGCGTGGGAGATGATCAGCTACTATATTTTCAGATCCCTTTTTATCCTTGATTTTCACATCAAATTCTTGTGGAAGCAGAATCTATTTGATTAACCATAACTTGGCATCTTGTTTTAGCATGAGATATTTAATGGCTGAGTGGTTAGTATAAACCACTATTTTACTTCCCAAAATGTATGATCTAAAATTATTGAATACAAACACCACTGCCAAAAGCTCATTTCCTGTAGTGGCATAGTTAATCTCAAGGGCATTCAAGGTTCTGCTAGCATATTAAATGGTGTGAAATACCCTATTTTTAATCTGCCGTAACAGTGCTCTCGCTGCATAGTAATTTGCATCACACATGATTTCAAATGGCTTTGTCCAATCAGGTGTATCAATGTAGAAGCAGTTGTCAATATGCTTTCCAAGAAGTTGAATGCCTTCATACAATTTTCATCAAAATCAACACCCACATTGATCTATTCCACTGTTGGACACAAATTCAGCCTCATTGGTATCCAAGTATTCACCTTCTTTCCAATCTCTGTTTTGCTCCTGGACTATAAACTACCTTTTTCACTCCTGTCTCCACTGATAGGTTACATCCCCCGACTTGTTTGGGGCAACACTATACTCCAAATTTGTATCTTCCAACGTGTCGTCTAAATCCTGATATGCGCTATCCCATATCGTATTCATATCACACTCCTGCCATAATCCTTTTGTAAACCTCCCCTCAGCAATTTCTATCACATGTAAAGTATGTGTTGTCAATTTTGACCACAATGGTTGGTTGTACCCTATCCCCATTGTCAACCTGTAACAACATCTATGCCGCTTCAAGGTATCTATGTTGAAGTGTGACCTTAACAATTCTGATCAGATTTTCAACCTTCCTACCAACCTTTTCTAAAACTGTTTGGTCCCGTAACTGTAACGGTAGATTGTAGATCTTAATCCAACGTATTCTCTTGTTACACCCATACCGTGCCACATTATCTGACCAATTACTTAGCCTAGTAAGGCAATTAGACCATCATGCCTTATCCGCTAATAGAACTCCCAAGTCCTGCTCTATATCGTCCAATAAAAGCAATTTTCCATCCCCCATCGAGTTACTATAAGATTTAGGCAGGCCGCTAATCTGAGATCCAATAATAGACTCCTCTACCCATCCTTGGTTTTTAAAATTCCTACAGGACTATGTTGGAGCCTACTAGGTACTTTCTCCACTGTTTTCAACTTTAAAGTTTGTGAGTTCCCCTGATGTCTGATGCAGGACTCCAGTTTATCTGCTGGATAGTTTGGTGGGAAGTTCATTAGAAAGAGGGTTTTCCCTGCCTTACCTCCTCCTTTCCAATTCTTACTCCCAACCTTTGGTGGACCGGTATTGGGCTCTGGTACCCGACCACCGTAGTATAAGACACCCTTTCCCTATGAGTAGTTTGAGTGCTTCTCAAAGTCGGACAATAGGTTCCTTGCCTGCCTTTATTGCTGCTGTCTCATCCGTTTAGCTTGATGGCGTGGTTGAACCACTTGAAAGTCATCCTGTATTTACACCGTAACACTACTACCCCGCCCTGAATCAACCACACACACCTTAACAGAGGTTCTCCTTGAGAGCACTTTGCTTCCCCGTGGAGAAGATGGCCATTTACGCTTAGGTGTAGTAAGATAGAAATTCGACCATGCTCCCTACTGCCTTGACAAAGAAGAACAAAGCAATATTCCTGCAAGGGTTTTCATACAGAGAGAAAACTTTATACAAACTGGGTTCTCTAAATGAGTTTCCAATTTTGTCAAGGTGAATAAATTCTTGAAAGTCTTGCCCGTAGAACTATCATAATTCTAGGATAACATCAAAATAATAGAAGGCATCACCCTTTTCAAATACTTTTGAGAAAGGCAAAGTTAATTATTGTTTGAGGGTTTTTTGATATGTTTGGCATCATCAATTTATTGTTTTATATTATACCCTATTATTATCACATAATAATAAAGTTCAACGCATGTTAAATATACACATATATATATATATATATGAATGGTCCTGGACTCTACTAATCCCTCAGCCGTTGAGGGATTGAGTGGGTTAACCCTAAGGGTGATCTTCAAGTCTTTGAAACTCATACAACTCCTTTGCATCACCAACAACTTTGATGAACTCGTGACGTTCTTGGCTCCCAAGGGTGGTTATCAACTCCTTGCGTAACCACCTTGTTGGGACCTTCTTGGTGCCTCCTCCATTTGTGAATAACATAATTCCTAACTTACCTTTCACATTTTTCCTTCCACTAGACTAATATACATTACATTCTTTGAGAAACCAGAGTTCATTCGGGAAGAGTGAGATGGGAAGAGAAATACATCAATAATACAAGAGAGACATGGCATGCAAGCCATATTATAAATATGAATATAGCTATTTCAACACACTTCCAAGAAACTATGTAATAACAATTATTATATTATCACAATCCTATTGGATTCTAGTCCATGATCAACAACCATGCATTCAAATTAATAAATAATTAAATGAAAGCATGTAACAAATTCTTCAACACGTAGTACTGTGCATCGGGTTTGGACAATTTTTTTCCCAACGATGCCATGGTGTTTAGGGCCCTTACAAGGCTTAACCTCTAGTTGATTGAGCAATAAATTATGTTTCAACAACAACATTGACAACCAAAACCGTGCGCTTTTTACTATCACAAATTTTGATCTCAAAATCTATATACTTTGTTCAAAACAAAAGTTAAGACTTCAAGATGCAAACTTCAAGAAGTATGCATGCAGCATGAATATA
Source organism: Pinguicula moranensis (assembly GCA_028565015.1). Lineage (NCBI taxonomy): Eukaryota > Viridiplantae > Streptophyta > Magnoliopsida > Lamiales > Lentibulariaceae > Pinguicula > Pinguicula moranensis. Next base: position 10,689 of record JAOWBN010165235.1, read on the forward strand.
TTCATCATTGCACATAGAAACAATGTAATATATCTTGCATGTAATGCAAGAATCAGCATGATGGCTCTAATACCACATGCTAGAACTTGATGCTACACTACTGTCATGAAAATCAAAGTGCAATGAAAGCTATAAAGTAATGTGTACATAACAAAATTTTACGAGTTCCTTTCCCAAGGGTCCACGTTGATTTACATAACTTCAGAAATAGTACGGAAAATTTAAACCTCAACTTTGAGCTTTCACAAAGTCTTTGTAGATAGTCTCCTTTGTAGTTCTTCGAATGTCCACCCTCTATGAAAGTTCACACCACCACAACAATTGTAAGCTTATTCAACCCTTTGTATAACACTATATGTGTGTTGGGAGTGTTAGCTTCTTACTTGTTGTCTAAGAAGATGAGAAGAAAAATTTTACAAAATTTTCACCTCCTTCTCAAGTATGCACTCGGGTAAAAAGATAAACAAGAGAGAGAACTTCTCTTTTATTCCTTCAGGACACAAAAATTCATAAACTCTAATTCATATGGATGTATCAAGGTATTTATAGAGTTAACCATGGACTTCAGGTGCAAACATATGTCCATGTTAGTGGATTAACTTTTAATCCTAACAATACACGCATATATGGTTTTGAAGTACCCATGTTTTTGTAAGACTCTTCCACTCAACCTTGATACACAACTCTTTGTATATGAACACCTCATTGCATGTAATTTCATTTGATATGCATCATATGCATGCAATCTAATGGAAGAAAATTGTCACTAACTTCATAGATCTCATATATAAAGTTGTAGTAATTTTCCACTAACTCATTAGTGGATTCCAACTTTGATCCAAATGAGGTTTTGATGTATTAGATATAAATCCCACAAACTCATGGTAATTAGGTTTGTGACCCCATTATTACATTCAACTCCTTGAAATTTCTAAAACTTCAATTCGGCTTCTAAACTCTTCCTTAATTATATTTTGGCCCCTCAATAGTTTGATGTCAAAGTGTGTGACCTATAAGTTCTCAATAGCTTGACAATGAATCATGAATTAACATGATCATATTATGGTTAATGAATCAAACCCTTTTAATTCATTAATCCCTAATTCATGTCCTTAGAATGTGTCTATTACATATGGAGCTAGAAGAGTCATCATTGACAATTCT
>JAOWBN010165346.1:0-18380 GCA_028565015.1 Pinguicula moranensis
AGTCACCATATGCAGAATCGATGCAAATTTGAAGAACTCTACACCACATTACAGCGGATCTGGCAAGAAATGGATCGTCGTCAACCCAATCCAATGCGGTGTCATGAAGATATTGCTACTTTTAATCAGTTGAGACACGAAACTCGATTATTTCAGTTTCTTGCCTCGGTAGATCCCGAATATGATGCCATTAAGCGTGATATATTCAAAACAGACCCCCTTACATCAGTTGAAACCGCGTATGCGGCATTCCGCCGTGAAACCGGGCGGCTCCAAATTTTAAATCCAGGCCACACCATAGGTGAGGGTTCCTCCGTCCTTGAAAGCGGTTTAGCGGCGAAAGGGCGGTCAGAATCGGCTAAATCCACAGCCAAAATATCATCCCGTTTCACGGATACTGACAAATCAAAGATGTGGTATACGGACTACCAAAAATCAGGAAATACAATAGAGAAATGCTTCAAGAGGATCGGTTTTCCGATCTGGTTCTTCAAGGATAAAAAATGAAAATGGGAAAGTAGCTAAGTGGGGAGCGATGGCCGCCACCGCTGGACATACCGAGGTATCCCGGACTAGCGGCGGCGACCTGCCAGCCCTGTCTGGTTTTGGAGGTATAGCGACAGGGAATGGCGGATTCTGTGCCCCCAAGGAATGGCGGAATGGAGGCTCAGATCGCCTATCTAGGTCAAGGAAATGAACGAGTCAATTTTGACGCAAGATGGAATATATTATTACCATTTAGTCCTTGTATTGTGCCTAATTTTGCAGAGGAGCCCCTGAATGATAATGTCTTGACAAAACAGTCTGGTGGATTTCGAGAATCACCAAAACCGGCCCAAAACTTCCCTCCACCTACAAAATGCCCCCCCAGACAAAGACAAATTACAGATACGCCCTCCAACTGACCATAAATCCCGACAGTCACCCCTGATTTCCCACAAATCCCGAAATACCCTCCAGCCTTCACAACAAGCCCAAAAATCACCCCACAACTCTGAAATATTACAACATTCACCCCCATCTTTACAAAAAAACTGAAACTCACCCTATACATTTGAAAAATTACAAACTTCACCCACTATTGCAAACCCAAAATTTTTCAAACCCGGGTGCTTCGAGTTTGATCCTGATCCACACCATGTCGCGCCACCCCGATCCAAAACTTATTCCAACCGCTCCTCATCTAAAGATCTGAGTAACCGGTGGCTTGTTGACTGTGGTTCCATGGATACAATGACAAATGTGGCTGCAGATATTATTAGTCCCACAACTCCTACTAAGCAGTTTATTCATACTGCAAATGGGGGTATCTCTCCAGTGACTGGTGGCGGGACAGTTGAGATCTCATCAAACATTACTCTGAAAAATTGTCTTTATATCCCATCACTCTCATGCAAGTTATTGTCAGTGAGTCACGTCACAGAGGTATTTAAGGATTTTTGTTTAAATCCTCATTTTTGTATAAATCCTCATTTTTGTTTATTGCGGGATTTTCAAACTCGGGTGATTATTGGGCGTGGCACTAAGATAGATGGACTGTACTATGTAGATGAGATGCTTCAGACTGGTGGTGCACTCAATACTTCTGGCTCTACTGATAGACAGAGTTGGTTGTGGCATCGTCCTCTCATTCACCCATCTCCTGATTATCTCAAACTTTTACTTCCGCACTTATTTTCAGGGAATACTCAACTTGATTGTGAGATTTGTTGTTTGGCAAAGTCACATCGTAGCTCTTATTTGTTGAACAATACTCGCACTAGTTCAATTTTTTTACTGATTCATTCCGATTTGTGGGGACCTGCTCCAAGCTCATCCTCGGATAATCATCGGTATTTCCTATTATTTATTGATGATTGTACCCGGATGACCTGGGTTTTCTTTCTCAAACATAAGTCAGAGGTATTTCAGAAATTTGTCGATTTCTATATGATGGTTAAGACCCAATTTCAGACAACAATTAGGATCCTTCTATCCGATAGTGTTGGTAAATTTGTCAACCATTCTATGCAACATTTCTATTTGACTCACAGACTTATTCGTGAAACAACCTGTCCACACACTCCCGAACAAAATGGTACCGCTGAACAAAAAAATTGATTACTCCTTGAAATTACGAGGGCTCTTCTACTTGAATCCAAGGTCCCTCGTTCGTTCTGGTGTGAAGTTGTGGCTACTGTTGTCTACCTTACCAATTGGTTACCAAAAATTTGGAGATGAAAACCCCGCTTCAGGTGCTGGCCACATTCACTGAAATTCCATCTATGCTGAGTCTCCCCCCTAAAGTTTTTGGGTGCTCAGTTTATGTTCATCTTTCGCGGTCTGAACACACAAAGCTTGACCCATGTGCCCTTAAGTGTGTATTTGTGGGTTATGTCATCCATAAAAGAGGATATCGTTGTTATCATCCCCCTACTGACCGGATATTTACAACCATGGATTGTCATTTTGTTGAGACTGAATATTTCTTCCATAACCATATTAGTGTTTAGGGGGAGAATCAGACTTCAACAGACGCTTCCAATGATACACTCAATTAGTTATTACATGATTCTAGGAGTATGATTCATCCTCCAATTGAAAATATAGTACAATCCCCTCAGTTCGCCACTTCCAAGATCACCATCGTCTGAAGATTCTGAGGTAAATACCCTTGTCGATCCTGTGCTTCCTATACTTGAGAATACTTCTGTTATGCCTACTAACCATGCAGACTCTGAACGAGATATGGAACAATATGCGTTGCCAGCTAGACGCAATCGTGGTATACCTGCCAAGAGATATGAGCCGGAACACCTACCATGATAGTCAAAGTATCCTATGACTAATCTAGCCAGGGGGAGTTTATCTCAGTCCGCCAGAGGATTCATGACAGCAGTATACTCTGAAAACATTCCAAAAAATATACACGAAGCATAGGGACAGATTGAGTGGCAAAAGGCAATGGATGCTGAGATGATAGCCTTGCAGAAAAATGGAACGTGGGTAAAATGCATGATACCTCATGGAAAACGTTTGGTCGGGTGTCGATGGGTATTTACTATTAAACAGAAGGCAGATGGTACAATTGAGAGATACAAAGCTCGACTGCTTGCAAAAGGCTATACTCAAACATATAGCATCGATTACTTCGAGACCTTTTCCCCGGTAGCTAAGATTGACACTATCAGGGTATTGTTCTCAATCGCTGCAAATCGTGACTGGCCTTTGTACTAGTTTGATGTAAAGAATGTCTTTCTCCATGGTGATCTAGGAGAAGAGGTATATATGGAACCCCAACCTGGGTTCTCCAGAGATTTTCAGAAAGATGAAGTATGTTTGTTGAAGAAAGCATTATATGGCTTGAAGCAATCTCAACGTGCCTGGTTTGAATGTTTTACTGAAGCCATGAGAAAGTGTTGGTATAAACAAAGCAACAGTGATCGTACATTATTCTTGAAGAAACAAGGAAATCTGATAACGTGCCTCATCATCTATGTGGATGATATGGTAATAACAAGAGATGACAGTGAAGAAATAAAGAGTCTTCGCAAGCATTTATTTCAAGAATTTGAGATGAAAGACCTAGGACCCCTCAAGTACTTTCTTGGCATTGAAGTCCTGAGATCGAACAAATGGATATTTATATCCCAAAGGAAGTATACTCCTGATCTATTAGCTGAAACGGGGTTACTAGATTGCAAGCCTGCTAATACTCCGATGATAGCAAATCATAGATTTAGCTTTGATGACGATGCTACTGCTGCAAACAAAGAGCAATATCAGCATCTTGTGGGAAAATTGATTCATCTCTCCCATACTCGACCAGATATAGCTTATTCAGTCGGGGTGATTAGCCAGTTTATGCAAAGACCACAAGAAGAGCATATGGAGGCAACACAATGAGTTTTAAAATACTTGAAAGGTACTCCAGGGAAAGGAATTCTTTTTTGGAAAAATGGACATCTCGATGTGTGTGCATACACTGATGCAAACTGGGCAGGTAGTCATATAGACCGACGATTGACCTCAGGTTACTTTACATTAGTTGGAGGCAACCTAGTCACATGGAGGAGTAAGAAGCAGAAGGTTGTGGCATTGTCAAGCGTTGAGGCCGAATTTTGAGGCATTGCCCAAGGAGTGACCAAAATATTTTGGCTGAAAAATGTGCTCATGGAGATTGGTTTTCCAGTGTCAAATGCTATCCCCTTGATGAGTGAAAGTAAAGCTGCGATTAGTATCTCAAAAAATCCAATTCAACACGATCGCACAAAGCATATCGAAGTGGATAGACATTTTATCAAAGAAAAAATTGAAGAATGAACTTTGTACCTGCCTTTTGTCAGATCAGAAAAACAACTAGCAGATATCTTGACAAAGGCAGTTACAGGAAAAGTATTTCATGAGACGTTGAGCAAGTTGGGTATCGAAGATCCGACTATCCAACTTGAGGGGGAGTGTTAGAATATAATAAATATGGGAAGATCTTGATTTATGTAAATAAGGAAGTGATCCCTAAATTACGCGATCACATCCTTATCCTACGATCTTCCCATATATACATGTTCTACTTTTCCTATAAGATGTATATGTGAACTAATGAATGAATACAAGTAAGAAAGATGATTTTTCTATCTTATGTGGCGAAGCCCATCTTCACCATGGACCGGGTTTACCCAAGCAGGCCCAAAAAGGGGAAAGAAACTAAAGCCAAACAATTAAAGGAAGGGAAAAGAATGAAAATAGAAAGAAATAGAAATGAGAAGGCAAGGTGTCAAGAAGAAGACAAGGTGTCACAAGAGGAGAAACATGCAAGATCAACATGCCTCAAAATTGACACCTAGCCATACCTTACCTCACCCAAAATTCTATAAAAGGGGGAGGAAAAATGAGAGTGAAGGGGGTTTTTTGGGGAGAGGAGAGAGCACACTCTACTAAAAATATTATTTAGTCTATATCTTTCCTATCTAATAAAGAAAAAGAATTCTCTTGCAAATTTAGTTTATTGATAAGCCAAATTTTGTGCTTCATCATCTGGCGCCGTCTGTGGGAAACCTGTACAAAAAGTTGCTACTAAAAAGATGGAGCAAGGCAAAAACAACCCCCAACCACCGGAAATCGCATCATCAACAATTCCACCTCCTCGTCTCACAGGTCAGATAAATGTTTCCAACATGGATCTAACCAGTTTAGCATCTGATCTCACGAACGAATTTCAAAGTCAGATAAGGGAATTAGTTTCCCACCTCGCCACTCGAGGGGCAACCCTCCCAAGGCATGAAGGATTGGCCGACTAGATGTCCATGACCATGGGAAAGGCATTTTGTAAAAAGATCCAACAAGAAACGGTATCACTGGTACCAGCAACACTTGATCGACTACCAAAATACTCTGGAGAGGCTGACCCATGAGAACACTTAAGATCATTCACTTTATAAATGGAAATGATGTATATATCCGAAGCAGCTGCTTGCCAAGTTTTCATATTAACCTTAGCAGTAGCTGCGCAGAACTGGTTCTTGTCACTTCCTGAAGAGTCCATATGGAATTTTAAAGAATTAGTAGCACAATTCTCCCAAGCATTCGCAACCCAGCAGAAGGTTGACAGGGCCCCAGTGCATTTATTTGGACTGAAGTACCAAAGAAAAATGCATGAAACCCTTCGGGATTACATCTACCGATTTAATCATGCCTGCACTAAAACTCCGGGTTTACCTCTCAACATGAGGGTTAATGCCCTCATACATGGACTACAATATGGTCCTTTAGCGGTAGCCCTAATGGACGATCCCCCCAGCACGCAGGGGAGACTAAGCGACCTTTGTGGAAGACATATCCGGCAGAAGGAAATGGGAGGACGCCCCCCTCAGGGACGAAACTCTAATGAGGCCAGGTCACCATGAAAATCTGGGCACTTTGAAGGAAGTTCTCGGAGCATACCACCATCTAGAACCGTACGAAAGGTGGACTACGGCAAAACAAAATATTCTGAGTATCACACCTTTCATACATCAAGGACAGATCTACTAAAAGCTATCAAACACTTGGGCCTCCTCCAAGCCCCGGAAGCAATGAAATCCAGAAATTACAGAAAATATTCCCCTCACTATTACCAGTTCCACAAAGACAAAGGGCATACCACTGAAGATTGTCGACAATTAAAGGAGGAGCTAGAAAGGTTGGCCCAAGATGGTCTGCTATCTGAGTGGATAGAACCCACACAAAAGCCCCATATGACTTGGAGAAGAGGGAAGGAGGCCAAAGACCCAAAAGGAAAGAAGCTACGTATATCCATGATTACGGAAGAGGAGAAGAATGGAACTAGTCGGCAATAGAAGAGAGAACAACAACGTTTCCAACAGGTGGCTCAAATCCAAGAGGGACCACCAGGACCCCCGATACAGTTTAGTGATGAAGATCTACAGACAATAGAACCCCATAGCCACCCAATGGTGATCACAGCGGAAATCGCGGGATATACCATGGAAAGAATTTTCATAGACCAAGGGAGTGCTTCGGACATACTATCGTTAGACGCCTTTCAACGGATGGGGTTGGATGTTTCAACTGTACACCCCACCACCACATCCCTTCGTGGATTCGGAGGAGCAGAGGTCAACACGCTAGGATCGGTTGAGTTGTTGACTACCTTCGGAGAAAAAAAGTAACAAAAATCAATACCCGTGACTTACTTGGTTATCGAAGCGCCATTCTCATATAACGTTATTTTAGGACGAGCAAGCTTGTTTCAACTCAAAGCCATTGTATCAACTTACCATATGGTAATGAAATTTCCAACAGAGCAGGGAGTAGGCCAAATAAGAGCAAACCTTCGAGTTGCTAGCATATGTTGCGCTATGTCCGCCACCAGGAAACGGTGTTTAGATGAGGAATCTACGCCAGCCCCCAAACCAGAAAAGACTACTAGAACTTTTCAGATTACAGAACCCGAGCACATAATCCCTCCAGAGTCCAAGGAAATTCCCCTTCGAGAGGGTAACCCCGAGCGGACAATTCGGATAGGTACGGAACTTGACGCTACCACAGAAAAAGGGCTGGTTCTGTGCCTGAGAAATCACGTAGACGTATTTGCATGGAGTCCTTCCGATTTTCCAGGGATCAGTCCTAGTGTAGCTGTCCACCGTATTAACACCGCACCAGGAACGAAGCCGGTGCGACAAAAGAAGCGTCACTTCGGGACAGAGAAGAACAGGATAATTAAAGAAGTAGTACAAAAACTCCTTGCCGCTGGATACGTGGAAAAAGTTCATTACTCCGAATGGCTGTCTAATGCGGCAGTCGTCCCAAAAAGTAAGAGATTATGTGTTGACTTCACAGACCTAAACAAACACTGTACGAATGACTCTTTTCCCCTATCACCTATCGATCAAATAATTGATTCCACCTCAGGATGCGAACTGCTAAGCATGATGGATGCCTTCCAGGGCTATCATCAGACATTTCTGTCTCCAGAAGATCAGCTAAAAAACACCTTTATCACGGATGAAGGTATATATTGTTATAAAGTAATGCCATTTGGGCTCAAAATGCAGGCGCCACCTACCAATGAATGGTCAACAGGTTGTTTCAAAGACAGCTTGGTCGAACCGTTGAAACCTATGTGGATGATATGCTCGTAAAAAGCCGAAAGACGATAGATCATGTGGAACACTTGACAAAGGTTTTTGAAATATTACGGCAATATCAGCTAAAGATAAATCCAGTAAAGTGCACTTTTGGGGTTCGGAGCGGGAAATTTCTGGAATACATGGTGTCAGAAAGAGGGATTGAAGCCAACCCTAACAAGATAGCGGCGCTACAAAACATGACCACCACCACCACCACCACCCAAGGACATTGAGAGAAGTTCAGTCCCTAATAGGAAGGATGGCCTCTTTGGGACGATTCATCGCCCGACTGGGAGACAAAGGACTACCCTTCTTCAAAGTCATTCGAAAAGGAAAAAAAATTATGGACCGAGGAGTGCAGTCGGGCATTCGAAGAATTGAAAGAATACCTAAAATCTCCACAAGTAATGACGGCACCACGACCACATGAAGAACTATTTATCTACCTAGCCGTAACAGAGGAGGCTGTAAGCGCCGTACTAGCTCGAGAGGACAATAATCTCCACAAGCCCATCTACTACGTCAGCAAAACTTTGCAGGGGGCCGAGGTGAGGTACCTGGAGATAGAAAAATTCGCCCTCGCGCTAGTGATCGCTGCAAAAAGACTCCGCCCATATTTTCAGTCACATCATATCACTGTCCTTACGGATCAGCCTATGAGACAAACCCTGTCAAAGCCTGACATGTCAGGTAGATTGGTAAAATGGGCCGTGGAACTCAGTGAATATGACATTACATATAAGCCCAGGAGTTCGAAGAAAGCACAAGTACTCGCAGACTTTATAGCTGAAACCACTCGGACTGCTATACAAAAAACACCATGGATACTCCAAATTGATGGATCATCCACTGCAAAACAGGGGGGAGCAGGAATCGTACTATCACATGAAGAAGAGGAAGTTATAAAAATAGTTATACTTTTAGATTTCCCGGTCACCAACAACACGGTAGAATATGAGTCCCTAATACTAGGACTGGAGGTGGCATACCAGAAGGGGATCCAGAATCTTATTGCCTTCACCGATTCCCTATTGGTTCATGAACAGTATCAAGGAACTTTTGAGGCTCATGAAAAGTTCCTAATAAGATACCATGAAAAGCTCAAAAAAATAGCACGGGATTTCACCAATTTTGAGCTCCGACAAATCCCACGGGCAAAAAATTCTAACGCAGATACTTTGTCACGCCTCGCATCCCATTTAGAAGTTTGAGAAGGGTGCACTATAAAGATAATGGTGAAGAAAGAGCCCGTCATTGATCAAATCCCTTCCTTAGAAAAACAAGATGTTTTGGCACTGAACCCTTCCGATTGGCTAGATCCAATAATCAGTTATCTGAAAGATGGGGGGCTACCAAAAGACAGAGTCGAGGCACGACAAGTGCGCATCCGCGCTACCAAATTCACACTTGTGGATGACATTCTATATAAAAAGAGCTTCGAAGGACCACTACTACGATGCATAACACACACCCAATCACGACTTCTGCTTGAAGAAATGCACGAGGGGGAGGGAAGTAGTCACATTGGCGGAAGGGCCCTAGTCCAAAAAATCCATTTGCAGGGGTTTTATTGGCCTTCCATGCTACGGGACGCGTTAGAATATGTGCGTCAGTGCGAGAAGTGCCAAAGACACGGCGATGGGGCGCGTTACCCTAACATCCCTATGACTGGTTTGTCACCAACATGTCCTTTTGATATTTGGGGAATGGATATTATAGGACCACTTCCTCCCGCTCCAGGCCAAAGGCATTTTATCATCACCGCGGTAGAGTATTTCACAAAGTGGGCAGAAGCTGAAGCTGTGACCAAAATAACAGAGACAGACATCATTCGCTTCCTATGGAAAAATTTAGTTTGTCGATTCGGAACACCAAGGATCTTCATCACCAATAACGGATAACAGTTTCGAGGGGAGAAGATAGATGCTTGGTGTAAAGCGCTGCAAGTCCAACAAAAGTTCACCTCTGCCTACCATCCTCAAACCAATGGACAGGTTGAGGCATTTAACAGAATTTTACAACTCGGCATAAAGAAAAAACTCCAAGGCCACAAGGGAAGTTGGGTGGACGAGTTACCAGGTACCCTCTAGTCTTACAGAACCACTATAAGTACCTCTATGGGACATACCCCGTTTGCGTTGACATACGGATCTGAAGTCGTGTCTTTAACAGATGTTGCTTTGGGGCTTACCGAGTTACCACCTATAACCCCACTCAGAATACAACCAGTCGAATGACGGATTTGGAACTCTTGGCTGAAATTCAAGAAAAAGCGCGCGAGCAATTGTCCAGGTATCAGAAAAGATTCAGGGAAAGGAAAAAATTTAAAAAGGACAAATATGAACCCCAAGAAGGGGATCACGTCTTAAGAAATGTACTTGTTCCCAGTAGCCAAGGAAAATTGCAGCCCACTTGGGAGGGACCTTACCGCCTTGAAAAGAAATACGAAAGTGGAGCTTGCAAGCTAGCAACTCTTCAGGGGAAGATCATCCCTCACTCATGGAACCAGAAGAACATCAAAAAATTCTGTAGCAGCCAAGAGGTATCAAAAGTCTGAAATGTGCAAAAAAATGTACTATTTTCAAGAAGTACTTTAGAAGAGCTTTGTAAATGCTTACGCTATTTAAAAGCTGAGCAGATGTTCACGTTATTGAACTGAACTATCAAAAAGCTATGAGACCCAGTGTTCACGTTATTAAAACTGAACAGATGTTCACGTTATTGAAAAACTGAACTATCAAAAAGCTATGAGACCCAGTGTTCATGTTATTAAAACTGAACAGATATTCACGTTATCTGAACTATCAGATAGCTAAGAGACCCAGTGTTCATGTTATTGAAAAACTGAACCAGTCGATAGCTAAAAGGCCGAATGTTCACTGAACATATGATCGCGTTATTGTAAGACTGAGCCATCAAGATCTTTTTGGATTGTTCCGTTAAGGGATTTCACACTCAAATCAAGCCAAGCTCTGTTGCTGAAACAAGAGGGTGTTGGTCTACTCAAGTCGTCGAAATCAAGAGTTAAAGCTGTTCAAAATTTGGCAGAACATGAATCCTTGAGGGGTCTCCACTGTCAAGAAGATACAGCCACCAAGTTAAATTTTCAATTTTGACAAAAACCCCAGGATGAAAGGGATAGTTTTAAGTCAAACAATCGAGGAGGAGTTCAAGAGACTTCAGGTACGTACAGGTACTCGAAATTTTCAGAAAAAATCCAATAGAAACTCTAAGACAAGAAAAAGAAAGAGAAGCACCGGAAACAACAAACCAGAATAAAAGATCACACACGAACATTTTCAAACCAGAACATAAAATCCACAGGGCATTAAGATCTTAAAGTCAGATCATCCGCAAGGGTCTAACATACACATGCATAGCATAAATAAAAGGATCTACAAAGACTGGAAAATAAAGATCCTGCATATTGCCGCTAAAACAACATAAGCATAAAGTAGAAGATACTACATGCCCCTTATTTCTTAAATAAGATGAGAGAATTCATCGACCCGGGGGGAAGATTCTCGGATCATATCGTCCAGGGAACAAGTCAGCGCTGCTTCGGTGGCACGCATGGCCACCACGCGATGAAAAGAATGAGACTCCAGAAAACGTTGGATGTATATTTCTCCAATGGCCCTGGCAGAGTCACGGTCGAGAGAACCACCTGCAACACGAGTCTGCTCGAAGTAGCGAAGCATAACAGCCACCATGGGCTCCAGCCGATTATTCTCCCTAGTCATCATCGTAGCGACATGCCCCATCTGGTTTAAGCCACCTGCCATCAGATCTTGATGGCACACCAGGTCCCTCCGAATCTCAGACAAGCAGGAGAAGACAGCTGACCTCTCTGCCCGGGAATTCTCCAACTCTAGCTGGTAGTCACAGATCCACTCGAGTTCCTCCTGCTTACAGTACTCCCACAAGGAGCGATACTCCATTTCTCGAGAGCCTATATGGACCCAACTCCCATTATACCACACATATGACGGTTCACCAGATAAGGCTCCTGGCCACCCTAGTGCCACCGTAGGACCCGACTCCTGACCTTCAACAGACACCTGAAAGTAGCCATAGGAAAAAGGATGATCCCCGGACAAGAATTCAGGAGGAAAAAAAAGGTACTTGCAAGAAAAATTTAAAATAGACACGCACGATTAGTCCGTGGAAAGAAAAAAAAAAGAAAAGAGAATAGGACAAGGAGAATTTTTACCGTGTGTCGCCATTCCCAAAAGAAATTTATGTCGGAAAGTTACTAGTGGACAGAGACATTTAAAGAATGAAGAATGTCGGGATAATAAGATCCACGCCATCCCCAAGCGCATAAGGAAAAGCTGAAGAAGACGCAGAGACGGCGGCGTATTTAGCAATACCCAAGACGCGTGGAGGGAGACCGATTGGCCAAAGGGATGAAGAACAAAGGAGGCTAGAGTTTCTATGCAAGCTACGGCCGCGTGTACCGACTCTGTTTGGCCGAAAAATAAAAATACAGAAACCCTACGAGGTCGCACGCAACCTCGGCCGCTTGTATGGAGGAGCATTGGGCAGAAAGGGCGGTCAGCCTGCAGAAGCCACAGGGGCGATTGGCTGGAGAAGATTTCGTTCGATTTGTTCAGTCAATTTTTGAGAAAATCGATTGAACAAAGAGAGGCGGGGGAGATGTGATGTGGCGAATCCCATCTTCGCCATGGACCGGGTTTACCCAAGCAGACCCAAAAAGGGGAAAGAAACTAAAGCCCAACAATTAAAGGAAGGGAAAAGAATGAAAATAGAAAGAAATAGAAATGAGAAGGCAATGTGTCAAAAAGAAGACAAGGTGTCACAAGAGGAGCAACATGCAAGATCAACATGCCTCAAAATTGATACCTAGCCATACCTTACATCACCCAAAAGTCTATAAAAGGGGGAGGAAAAATGAGAGTGAAGGGGATTTTTTGGGGAGAGGAGAGAGCACACTCTACTAAAAATATTATTTAGTCTATATCTTTCCTATCTAATAAAGAAAAAGAATTCTCTTGCAAATTTAGTTTATTGATAAGCCAAATTTTGTGCTTCATCACTATCAAACCTTCCAAATCCCATATCCAACACTAACTCACGTACGTCTTCTCGGACATGCCTGAAGCCGAACCAACCCTGATCCAAAATTTCCACCCACTGGACCCTCTACCCCCACCTGACCACTTATAGCATGGCGTTCTCTGCCCATGCAGATTTTCTCTTTTCCACTCTCTCCGGTTTTTATGAATGAAGAAATGTAGATTAATGGCGGCGGAAGGAGTAATACCGTAGCGCCGTTTGTGATGAAAACGTATCAAAAGGTGGATGATCCGACGAAGAACGGGTTGATATCGTGGAGAAGAGGCAACAACAGTTTTATCGTGGTGGAGCCATTGGATTTCTCGAGGATGATTCTGCCCGCGTATTTCAAGCACTAGACTAGAACTTCTCAAGATTCCTGCGTCAGCTCAATACTTATGTGAGTCTTTTCAATTTTTCGACTGAATTCTGAATTTTGCTGTTGAATAATTGTTGATGGGAAGGTGGGAGTATTCTTTGTTGTTATTAGCATTGACTGAACTCTGTTTTCTGGGTTGATTTTTTTAAGAGATGAGGTACTGGTTTACTATTTTTCCCCTCCCTCTCTCTTCCGTTTTAGCAATCTGACGAAAACAGAAGTTCCTTATCCTTACATGGTTGGAAAGATAACTAGAATCGGTAGATATTTCATATCCCCTGCATTTAGTTAATGGTTTGTTTGCCTCTTAACTGATCCAGGCAAGAATACCAACTAATATTCTAATGCATGAAAGAATTTCTCCAGGCGTTGTTGCTTTTTGTCCCTTACAGTTTATTGATTCTAGAGGTAGGGTGGTGAGCAAGAGTAGGTGAAACACAGCCTTCAGGGAGGGTCCTTCAAATTTCTCAGCGACCAGCGTTGTCTTTTGTTCTGGGGAATTAAGTTGTATTAAACAGAGAATATGGCAGTATCACGAGCTAAAGATTAATCGAGATATTCTAGGCCTATCCTGGCTTCTAATACTATTGGTATAACATACCTCCACCTGTGTGAAAATGGGAACCCCTCAGACATCTCGTGCAAACTCCCCCTAAGACTATTCAATTTTTTTGTTGGAGATTATTGCAAGTAAGAATCCCTACTGTTGACAAGCTATTAAATCGAGGAATAATTATTGCGCAACGGGAACAACTATGGGTGATGTGTGCTGAAACTCGTGAAACAATTTCTCATCTATTCATAGAATGTGAAAATGCAATGGAGTTGTGGACTGCTACATATTCATGGTTTGATCTCAGTTATCAAACATGCACTGGAATTCAAAATCACTTTGTTCAGCACATGAAGCATATGAGAGGACCAACAGGAGCTGAGATATGGAAAGTACTATGGCATGCGGTCATTTGGAGTCTTTGGAGAGAACGCAATTCGATTAGATTTGATTCCGAGGTAGGATTCACCTCAAAGCTGGAATGAGTGAAATATAATCTCTGGACGTGGATCTCAACACACAAGATGGAATACAGTGGTGCTAGCATTTCTGAATTGATATGATGCCCTTGGATGTATTCCCTACTTATCTTCGGCGTCCACAGAGTGCTCATCTAATAAATTCATGATGCAGAACTAATTCAAAAGAACACTGTTTTTTGTTTTTTTGAGGCCATTGTACAGTGGCAAAACTAACTATTTATGTATCCCATTTATTCCCATTCAATGAAATTTTAATAACCAAAAAAATACTTCCACATGTGAACACAATTGGACAACAAAAGCAAGGTAAGTGAAACCAATCGTTCACTGTGAGTCCTTTAAAAGGTTCTTTATATGCTGTAAGCCAATTCTAGAGTTGTAGTTTGATCCATTCGACAGCACAGATGGAACCGCATTCTTTGTCAAAACGGATGTCGTTCCATTCCTTCCAAATACTCCATATGATTGCTTGCCACAAAGCTTTCCACACATCTGCTCCGATTTTACCATGCAGTAGTCCCATATGGCTTTTAAACTATTTGATGATGTTGTTATGACCAATATAACATAGATTAAACCATGCATATATTTCTCTCCAAATTTCATAGGCACGGCCGCATTCCAGAAACAAGTGAGTAGACTCTTCGTCCTGTAAGCCGCAGTGTATACATCGTTGGATATCTCTGTCAATGTGTACTCCATGCTTTATCAGATTTTCTATGGTGGGGATTCTTTGGAGTATTACCCTCCAAGTAACAACTGGAACTTCCTAGGGGGGAATTTGCACCAGACTGCATCTGTTGCTTACCATTTGTAGCCTGCATTATGATCAAAGTTAGTAAAGAGTATTTTGTATGCAGAAGACACAGTGTATCTCCCTGAATTGTGTCCCATCCAAATCCACTAGTCTGCTGATGATGAGCTCAGTTTATGTGATGAGATGTTATTCAGCATATCCTCGTGTAGTGTTGCTTCTCTGTCATTTAGTCGCCCCCTATAAATCAGATTCCATTGTTGCGATTCTTGTGTGTTTTGTGCTACTTCCTCCACCATAACCTATTTATGAGAAGTTAACTTGTATAGTTTGGCATATCGGGTTGCCAAACAACCTTCACCTGTCTAGTTATAAATCCAGAATAGAGATTGATCTCCCATGTTTGTATTCAATTGAATCATTGTGTTCAGTCATGCCTCCTTTGTGTATTGCCAAATAGCAGACCAATATCTTTAGATGGAGTTAGGACTTATGACTAGGGACTAGTCACCAAGATGATCTGTATGGTGTAGGTATTTAGCCCTTATTACTTAACACCATAAGCTGGTAGGTTCGGTTCTCAATCTCCAAGCCACTTAATAAGTAAAACTTTATTCATAGTGGCAATATATTTGAAACCTAGTCCCCCCTCCTGCTTGGTTCTGCAAAGATCTGGCCAACGTATCCAATGGATTGGTCTGTTGGATGCTGATGAGTTCTTCCAAAGAAATCTGCTCAATAATTTCTGTATACTCTTCACTATATGTTGAGGAGCTTTGAAAAGAGTTAAGAAGTAAATAGGGAGGCAGGATAACACCCCTTTGATTAATGTGACTTTACCAACAAAGGATAATAATTTGTTCTCTCACTTTTTCTATTCTGAATTTTATGACCTCCGGAACAGGCTCCCACATTCGAATTCTACATGGATTATCTCCCACTGGCAATCCAATATAAGTGAAAGGTAGTATTGAGATTTTACAGTGCAGGAGGTGAGCTGGTGATGTTTGAGCTTCACTTCTCATATTCAAGCCAAAAAATCTGCTCCTTGAGAAATTTATGGAGAGCCCGAACACTAACTCAAATATTCTTAGTATTCCTTTCAGAACCACAATGTTTTCCAAGTTCCCTTTTGCAAAGAGCAAGGTATCATCTGCATATTGAAGATGGGAAAGAATCACACCTCCCACCTTAATCCCCTCCAGTCTACCTATACTGACTGCCTTCTTAAGTAGGATTGATAACCCATCTACCACCATGAGAAACGGGAAGGGAGAGAGAGGGTTTCCCTGTCTCAAGCCACGTTGGAGTTTGAATTTACCTGTGCTGCTCCCATTAATAGTAACTGAAGCGTAATGGGAGGAAATACATTCTTTCATCCAGTTTATTCATACCTGACAGAATCCGAATTTGTGTAGCATAGCAAGGAGGAAGTTCCAATCAACAGAATCAAAGGCCTTAGAAAAATCCAGTTTGAGCAGGGATGCAGGTTTCTTTGCTCTCTTGATGGAGTTAATGATTTCATTGGCAATAAGTATGCCATCAGTAATCTGGCGCCCCTGGATGAAACATGTTTGAGTGCTAGATATTATCTTGTGTACCACTTGCTTCATCCGATTGGCAAGTAGCTTTGAGAGAACTTTATAGCCACAACCTATTAGGGAAATAGGACAAAAATCATGAATTTCAGTAGGGCTAGAAATCTTTGGGACAAGTGTGATGAAGGTTGAATTGGAGCATTTTCCCATCTTTCCTCCTCTATAAAATTCTTTGATGAATAATATAAAGTCATTTTTCATGACTTCCCAATGTTTTTGAATGAAGAGGAAGTTATAGCCATCTGGTCCTGGGCTTTTAGAAGTAGCACAACTCCACACAGAAGCCTAAATTTAAGCCTCAGAGAAGTCTGCTGTTAAGTAGATGTTATCTTCTTCTGATAAGGTTGCTTCTGCAGAATGTCCAACGAGGGTCTCTTCCAGTTTCGTGGCTTTTTAGTAAATGACTAAAAATTCATATATGATATGATAAGTATGTATAAGTTATCTTTTGTTTTTTTTTGGGACTTGTCTCCAGAAACATTTTGGTACAATAAACCCACGAGATTCATATAAGGTGACCCCAAATATGAATTTAGGGGTGGGCATTCGGAATTCCGAATTCCGAAATAAGGGTAATTTCCGAATTCCGAATTCCGAATTCCGAATTTCCGAATAATTTCGGATCGGATCAAAATTTTCGAATTTTGAATCAGATCAAAATTCTAAAATTTCCGAATATTTTCCGAATTTTGAGTTCGAAATTCCGAACGCCCACCCCTACGTGTTGTTAGTTTGATTAAGGTGGTTTCAAATCACGTTTAATCACCTTTTACATCTCATAAACCAATTTTGTTTTCCGGTTGAATTATTCTAATCCATTTGACCCGATATTTGTGATGATAAATTAATCAGCTTCTCGACAATCAAATAGACTAATGATTTGATAATTTATCAAATTCTCCCCGATCATTTTAGGACAAATAAAATGAATCATCGAATTGATGGACTGAGGCCTGGTAGATCCATTACCAAAAGTCCGGCCCGTCATCCACTGGATCCATGGCCCAAAGTTCGGTTGACCATATCTATGGGATTATCTTTTGTATTGTTAACAATATGGCATTTGTATGTTAAAAAGCGTATAAAAATAAGAGCAGGCTCCAAGGTGTTCGTAGAAAAAAAAAAAAATAGGTGTGTCAAAAAAAAATTTGGACAGGAGGCATAAAAAATTCATAAAGAGGGGGAAGAAATAATTTTGTTTAGATGTAAATTTTTTAAGAATGCTAAAATAATTTACTTGTTCAATAATTATTAAAAAAAATTATTGGCTCAAATAATGATAAAAAATAAAAGATAAATCATTTAATTCTATTTATTTATATAAATGTTTTTCAAAATAAATTTACACGAACATATACGGGTTCATTAAACAAAGATGAGAAAAATATAAATAAATTTATAGAGAAAAATATAAATAAATTTATAGAAGCGAACCAAGATAATAATAACTGAAATAAAAACTTTATTAAAAAAATTTAAATAATTATCAACCTTAATTGCTGAAAATATAAAAAAAAAAAAGTTTGAAAACTCAAAACTTGGAAAAACAAATTACTGTGCACTAAATAGAAAATTATTATAAAAAAATGAGAAGATAGAAGAGATTTTACTTTTATATAGGGTTTATACTTGGGAGGAAAGAAAAGAAGTATGTCTAAACTCATATATGAGTTTAATTATAAAAAATAATTAGGGGGTCGTGGCTTGGACACAGGGTATCGCCGCAGACCCGGGAGGGCCAGGACCCCGTCCGCCCATGGCATGCTCTTAAGAGCGATTTTTTCAAAGCAAAGCGGCTCTCTTGCACTCTATTACAATGTATATGAGAGAATTCTCTTTTGGTTTTTTCTTCTTGATATTACTTGAATGAATTTACATTGTTTTATACAAAGAATGAAAGACAACATGATTGTTCTTGTTGAGAAGAT